>BRZM01000105.1:662799-771537 GCA_033238685.1 Lates japonicus
CACCTGTTGTACACCATTTACCCTTTCTCCTGCATTTTGAACTTATTTGCCTCAGTCAACCCTTTGTTTTTTAGCTATTATAACTTCCATTGAGGGTTATCTGTTTTTTTGTTTTATTTGTTTGTTTGTTTTGATTATTGTCTTTAGGTCCAACAGTTGACTATTTACCTGTCAACAATAGTTAATCAATCACCTGTAATTTTAGTTTTGCAATAAATAATTGAGGTATTAATTACAGTAGTTGTCAAGTAATATGATTATACATATTAATAAGTTGTTTATAAATGCATTTTGGTCCAGAAATCCCAGAACCCTTTTCCAAAGGTGGTGGGTGGAGACTATGTTGAGAGGTTGTCCTACCGTGGAGATTTAATATAGTTTACACACAATCATCAGCCCCAAGATGATGTGATTAATAGCTTACAACGATATAAAACATTATCAATGATTCATTAACCATTTATACTGACCGGTAATTCCCACAATAAAAACATTCAAATGTGGGCGCAAATATGTTTCTACAATAGATCTATTCACAGCTATGGAGTTACTAAAATGTATCTTAGCAACGCAAATGTCGTCACAGCACAGCTCTTACTTTAAACTACCCATCTCAGTGTGGCAGCAGGTATTCCCTGAGATGGTGGTTGAAAAAAGTGTTGATTATCTTAAAATACAGCCTCGAGGTTCAATTCATTTAGATTTAATGTAGCTGCAAGAAACTTCTCAAAAATAGAGCAGCTCCAGAGCTGAAGCCTTTAAACTGATTCATCTATCATCACTCAGTGCCAGGCCGGGCCTGATAGCCCTAATAGTTGGGGTGTATCACGCTCATATCTCACTGGGCTTGGCGTGGTCATTCATTGCTCTCCTCCACCTGTGTGTCTGAAGGTAAAGAATATTTTATCACATTATTTGATTTCGCCGGACACACACAGTAGATAAACCATATCAATATTCAAATCCAAATTGTATGCTTTGGGTGACCCTACTGTTCACGCTTTTGTTAATGTGTTTGTCGCTGTCAACATGTGTGGGTTGGTCTGCTCTCTATTGTTATCCTATTACTGAGCTGGAAATAAGAGGACAATTTCTCAGAACCTGCAACACAGAACTTGTTATCATCGAACAGAGACACAGAGACTCTGACTTCAGGTATCCTTGCAGTTGATGTTGTGAAGAATAACAGAGGACGCCTAATTAAACACCAATACCAGTGGTGCACAAACTCTCTTGTTCGAAATATTCCCTTCACCTTCATCTTCCACACCCAGGAATTCAGGATGGATAGAAAGTAACTTCTATGGATGGTAGAATCGTCTGTCATTATAATCAATAATGATACAACACATAGATTCAACAATCAAGTTTTTATTAACGAAACCAAACCAGCCACCTGCTGAAGTTCAAATTAATGACCTATTCAAGGATTTTTGACGGCTGTGGGAAATATAAATTCGATTCGTATCTATTCTATAATAATAGTATTAAGGTAAAATAAGTACAATGCATTTAAATATGAGCGATCATTGAAGGATGAGCACCTTATTCTTCTTCTAACCCTATTGATGTGCCAGAACTGATAAAATAAATAATCATATCCAACTGTGGAAATGGTTTTAATTTGAGCCACAGAGTATTTTTGAATTACCCTGACATCTCTGGGTTTCGTACAATTTTTCCAATATGGTATTACATTTATTCCTTACATATTAACTGTGTCCAGAAAAGGAGTGCAGTGCATCTAGTGGGGACTGATTAGATGTCTTACTCCGATGCCTCAAAATACAATATCACTCACTGCTGTTGAAAAGAGTGATATTGCTGCCTATATTAACTGCTATTAAAGAGGCACTCTAAAGTTATATACCCCTATAGGTCCAGTTTACTCTCATCATGGTTACTACGTCAGAGTCTGGGAAAACTAGCTACTCCTATAATGTTTCCTTGCTCCATACTCCAATTTGGAATGTCCATTTTGTCTAACTTTGCATCCTGTCATACCCTCCAGGAAACTCTGTCTATAGACCCGATCAGCCATAACATTATGACACTGATGGATGATGAATAACTCGTAATCATTTAACACAATGTTCTGCTCAGAAACCTTTGGTCCTGACGTTTCATTTGGATGTTACTTTGTCATTACCACCCTCATATCTTATAATCTAAAGTTTGTTACAAATGAGAGAGGTTCTGCTAACTATGTTTGGAAATATTGTCCCCTATTTGTGTCCTGTCCATAGGCTTTCTGGAAAAACAAAAAAAAAACAATAGTATAGCATTTTTCCTTTATTGTCAATCAATCTCCAATTTCTTTGATTTTCCTCAACAGTGGCTTATACACAGATCAGCTGCATCATTAACACCAATGACCAGTTTTAATTTTTTGGCTGATTGGAATACATACTATGGGCAAAATTACAAAAAATATTTAAACTATTTTAAACTGAACTTAATGGTCCATCCTCTCTCCAGTCTTTCATTATTCCTTGTCCTGTCTGTGTCTGATTAATCTGGAAGGATATTAATGAAGCGGACAGAACTGACAGCAGCACAGAATCTACAAAATTGGATAACAATGCCATGTCCACTTCAAAGGCAAACTGAAGAGGTTGTAAGTTTGTGTCTGTGTGTGTGTGTGTGTCTGTGTGTCTGTGTTGCGTGTGTAGTGTGGCTGTCAGGATATAAAAGAGGCTCTGATGAATCTGAATGGGCCCTGCTTCACAGACTGGCCACAGTTTTAGAAAGGCAGACAAATAAAACACAGAAAGGAGGAGAGAGAAACTGAATTCTTACTGAAAATGGTTTTATGAATTTGAAGGTTGTGTTGTTATTGTAAATATGTTTTTGTTAATCTGCTGTACTACAAATTCTGTTCTGCTTTGATGGAGAGATGCATGACTAGTCCTCTGTGTCAACTCCAAATATTACATAATGAGGATTCCCTCACATACTCCTCTCTCCACGGCTGAGTGACAACAGTAACCATGACAACTGCATGTTCATATCATAAAATATGGAAAAGGGAGGTGTAGACAGATTTTCATTTGAACCATTTTCAGGTTGACTTGAGTGATGTGTTGTTCTTTAAACAGAAAGTGTGGCTCATCTTTGATTATTCTGCTGTGGTTTTAAGCCTTAAAATATTTCTATATGAGAATTAGCGAAAAGCAGTGGTATACGTTTGTTTCTGTGTGTGAACAAATGTACAGTTATGGGTTTGGTGAAGCATTTCTTAATTATAGAACTCTCAGCATTCCCCTGTTCCGAGGATCTGCTTTTGCTCAGAGTACAGATGGGCAGGCTGATGGAATTTTGACTATATGAACGCTGTACTACAAATAATATAATAATTATAATATGTAATTATAATATACAATAACACATATATAATATAATACAAATATATGTCAAATATTTGTCTAAAACTATGGAACTATGGAACTATCAGCTTATTTCTGAATCGTGCAGCTACAGCCAATAAGTAGTCCCAGGGCGCCTGACTTTATCTTCTTTGATATTGGGGTGTTTCATTTACTGCCATGGATCAAGGCCATCTTTCATGTGTCAAGCACATTGCTGATTATTGTTAGCAAGGTGGTGTCGGCTCATGGGCTCTCAGCCACCGTCTACTGGAGCTCACCTCTGCTTATTTCATAGACAGTATCCCTCTCATCCGCGTGGTTTTCCTCTTCGTAATAACCAAATAAGTTGAGATGCAAACTAGAAACGAGCCTAAATTTGTGAGCTTTATTTTCCTTGTAATGAGGCAGCCAACCTAATATACACACTCTCTTTATCATCTGCCGACTGTTGTGCCTAAAAACTCAGATTTCAGGTCAGGTGCGACTAAAGTACATAAAGTCACATTTTTCCAAATAAGCCTCAACTACTTCAATGGCTGTAAATTCTCTTAAACACTGATAGTAAAATATCTCTGCGCCATGACCTCCCAAAATATCATCTATTATAATTGATTTTAAAAAGAGTTTAAGCATCACTTAATGAAAACATGAGGAATTGATATCATCTTACATTTAATGACCTGCTCTTAATATGTGAATTAATAATAATAATAAAAACTTTTCAACACACTTACTATATTACTAAGCAGACAATGTTTTCCCTATCTTCTTTTGTCCAATTTTGGTGTGTTACCTGTGTAAATTGTAGACTCAATTTCCAAGGTTCAATATTCAGAAGTTGAACCTTGGTTCAGAGATTACCTTGGTTGTAATAAGAGGTTATTTGAGTTACTTTTTGCTTGATATTTTCTCTTTTTCAGGCCATTCCCTGTAAACCCTAAAGAAGGTTGTACAGGAAAATCCCATTAGATCAGTAGTTTCTGAAATACTCAGACCAGCCTGTCTGGCACCAACAACCATGACACATTCAAAGTCACTTAAATCATTTTTCTTTGAACTTCAGCAGCTATCTTGACCATGTCTGCATGTTTGAATGCTGCCATGTGATTGGCTGATTAGATATTTGATTATACATCCCATCTGGCGAGAGAGAGCTGAGATGTAGCTGTGGATAAGGGCATCTGGGAAACCTTATCAGTACAGGAAATAGTACTGTCACAGCCCAGGTAGTACTGGTAAAATGATTTGGGATACGCCAGCTTGTTTGGCCTGTTTGAAAAACCGCAACTCAAACCTTAATAACAAAAAATATGACCCATGCAGTGCACAAACAAAGTCTGCGATGAACAAAATCCGTCCACATAAAATGACCTGTAATGCTCTCCTGTAGATGGTCAAACTTGTTTTTTCATCTGGAAATGAGGGTTGTTTTTTAGTTTTTGCTGTGATTTGGTGAAGAGTCTGTCAGTTTTTATATTGTAGTGGCTTATTCTTAATTAACAACGTATATTTTAATTGTCTTGACTCTTGCCATGTTATCAAGACCACATGTTCTTTGTTCATCCAATTTATTTACATTTTATGTTTGTTCATGTAACTGACACGGGACCAATGACTGCATCAGCAAATATTGATGGGTTATGGTTCACAGGTTATCCTGACTGGTCTGGCTTTCATGTAGGCTACTGTATGTCAGTTCGCAAAATGATATGGTTAAATACAGTTAACCATATCATACAGTTAAATACTTTTTTTTTTCCTAATATACAGCTTTTGTGAGCCCAACAGTTCAGTGCAAGTCCCACTAGCCTTTGGCCACAGGAAAGTGCCATCTTTGAGAAGTATCCTTTTCCCTTCCGTCAGAGTTAGAGATTTTCACATTTTGAAAATCAAGAAGCCCCCAGGCCCCCATGTGCTCTCCTCAGTATTCTGTGGTGTAAGTGCAATTTGGCATGTATGGGAAATGCCAAGGGCAGTGAGTCTGTATGAGAGCTTGTATCAACAGCTGAGGCAAGTTGAGCTATGTATCATGGTTTGTACGGGTTGGGAGAACTGAGCAGTCTCAGCAACGAGCATATGCAGCTACAGCAAGCACCAAGTGGAGTCACCATCCGCACTGCTTAAGCAACCTAAACTTTGTCACTCAGTATTTAAGCAATTTTGCAACTGTATTTAAGGTTGTATATACTTCCCTTTATACAGCTGGAAATTCATTTGGTGATATATGATGTGATGATGACTTTAATTGAGAGGTACTGCCTTTTCTCAAATGGTTAATTTCTTACTTTAAAGGATAGGAGTCTTTATGTTTCCATTGGTCGTTCCATTGAAAAAAAGGGTCAAACTTAGCATCATTGACCAATACATTCTCCCACTTGGCAGCATTGTAAGGAAACGTAAGACATTCTATCATTTATATGCTGATCACACACAGCTGAATGTATCATTGTTCTCAAATGTATCCCATAAGCAAACTGCATCAATGATATCAAGAGCTGGATGTTATCAATGAGCCAGAAATACTAGTTTTAAAATATATTGACTTTTAGATTCACTGTCTCTAAAATACAGTGAGTAAGCCAAGAACCTTAGAGTCATTCTAGAAGCCAGTGTTAACTTTGAAAGTCATGTCAGACAGCTTTCTATCAGGTAAAGGACAAACTGGTCCATGCACTCATCTCAGGCAGATATGATTACTACAATGTTCTCCTCACTATACTACCAGGCAATCTCAAGGCTGCAGCTCCTTCAGTCCTTACACAAACACACACATACATATTACATCAGTTCTTAAATTTCTTCATTGGCTCCCAGTGCAACAAACTTCATCTGGTAGTCCATAAAGCTCTTAATGGTTTGGTTCTCCAATACATTACTGACCTGCTCACGCACCATAGTCCAACAATACCCCTCAGGTCATGTGGTAGTTGTTTTCTAACTAACCCAGATTTTTTTTTTTAAATTAACCTTTATTTAACAAGGAAGTCCCTTGAGACTACAGTCTCTTTTTCAAGGGAGAATTGGCCAAGAAGGCATACATTCCAGTTTCACAGGAGATACAACAATAAACCATGACAGAGAGATAAAAGATATAAGATCCAGCCTAAGAATAGCAATTACACTCTTCAGACACAGTTATTTATCAGCGTTTTGAATTTATCCAATGTATTCTGAAGATTATTCCATGACCAGGGTGCGGCAAAGAAAAAGGCTGTTCTATCAAGTTCTGTAAAGATCCTGGAATAAAATCCCAGATGACCCAAGACCTCACTATTGTTAAGACTTAAAACCCTCTGATTTTCTCAGGTATATGACTAGCTGACTAGCTGTTTTTGCCAGTTTGTGAGTCTTCTGTTTTGTTTTTAACTGTGTGTGTGTGTGTGTGTGTGGAGAGAGAAGGCAGTGGGAGTCAGAGCAGCCACTGACGAAAGCAGAGATGCTGCAGAGGGGACTAGCAGGCAGACTGCTGCTTAGAGCATAAGAAAGAAAGATATGAGCATATTATTTGAAAAAAACAGACACATTTTTTTTATTTGTCCTCCATCAATCTAACCCTTTGTGTTTATTATGCAACCAAACTTGCTTTGGTTTCAAACAAAGTAATGTATTAGCATGTCCAAACTACACACGAGTTTTGTTGCTTCACTATAAAATGGTTCTCCTATTGATTGTGTGCTGCCAGTGCTTGTCCTGTAAATAGTGACATGACCTGTCCAAGATTAGTTTTATATCTGTTTTATTTCTGCAGCTGTGATTTGTTAAAGTTTTGGAAGGCACAGACAAATGACATTGTCCTGCTAATAGCAGCATCATTTTTTTGGTTCTTTTTATGTCATATAATTTGGACAACTTGTTTGTACCACTCTATAATCGTATAATTCACACAAGATTCCTTATATCCACCACACATATAAAGAACTATAAAGAACATCCAGCAGGTACTGCGATATGTCCCTCTTTCCTTTTGGTGCATACTGTATCATGTCAGTCACTGCAGCACAGTTGTAGCACTGGGTGGCTGTATCTCAGGTGGCAAATTTGGTTGTCCATTAATTGTAGGTTTGGTGGTTCAGTCCCACTGTCTGCATGGACAAAGAGGAGGGAAACAATCCTTTGTTTATCACAATGCAAGGTGGACCATAGTAATGCTCTTCCTTACTCTCCTTTACCTTTTACCTCTGCAGCCCTTAACCTAAACTGTATACAGTGCAGTCATTTTTGTCATTTTGTGCCTCATAGTTCCATCTGCTGCTATAAGTGCCATGTATGTCAATTTTTAATGTATGGAAAATAAGAAAGCACATTCATAAATGATTTTCCCAGGAGGCAGGATGGATCGGTCCATTATGTATCTGCCAGCCTTTCCAAGCTGACATGTCAGTGTAGGATATTAACATTTTATCAACATGCCATGGCTCCTTAGACCTATTCTGAGACAGACACATGAACTGAGAAGAGGACAGCCTGTGTGATAAACATTGATTTACACAGCTTTTACTCCACTCAATGCTTTGGATGTTTTTCATGCAGGTTAATGTCTGCTAAATTCATATTTAGTATATGTGGACATGTCAACATACAAGTGATGGTTAACAGTTTAACCACCACTTGAAAGCAGCGTATGAGAGATATCTAACTGCAGGTAACCATAGCAACAATACATGTGCTTCAAACCACAAGACTGACCTAACCATGGATGACTAAGGCGTAGCTTTCCCATGTGGTGAGTGACAAAGGTACAAATGTGATAATGCACACCAATGTGTCAATACAGTATATAAAAAATAATAATAATAATTGACTTTGTGAAGGAGAAGCCATTGTGTTTTGCATTGCAGTATAGGCACAGATGTGATAGGTAGGAAAAGATGTGCAATACACCACAATTAGCCCTGCTCCAGGATGGATCCAAATAATCAGTCATTTATGCCTTTTTCTAACCACTCTTCTTCCATCTTGGTGAAAGTGAGGTCCAAGCTCATGTCAAAAGACAGTGGACTGTAAATATCAATAGATTTATTACATTTTAGAATTAATGTGTTAGCCAGTGGTGAGCTATTGTCACCAGGTGATGACTTTATTATCTGTCCTCCAGCAATGTTCCTTCTTGTTGACAAGGTTGAAATTTTGTCCTGGTGGTGACACCAACGGAAATCTGACCACTATATATTAAAGGTGATCTTTTATTATGTGCAGTGTTATACTCTAGCAAAGGTCAAACTCAAGGTGTAATCTGTTTCTCTCCAGATATGTTTACAGTGCCAATATTGACACTTGGGTAACACAGCAAACAAATCTACTAGATCTGCAAAACTCCAAGAATGTACAAAGATTTGCACGTTGGATATGGAAGGGAAAGTCAAAGTGAAAGTACCTCAAGGCTCTTGTGTGCACAACTACAGTGTTAAGGTAACATTCTGGAGCATTAGTAATACAATTTAAAAGATGTTAATGAATTAGAACCCATGTTTTTTACTCTAGACACATATAATCCATGGTACACATGGAAGCTTCCATGAATGACGGATTAGATAAATCCACAGATAATTAGTAATAGATTAATTACCACCTGCAAAACTCTTTGACTCAAATGAAAGTTTGTGAAAGTGGAAACAATAGAATAAGAGAATTGCGTTGACTTCAGAGTAATTCTTGGTATTCCATTATATATTAAAGTTGAATAATTAAATAAATTGAGTACTTAAATGTGCAACTAAATCATGCATTAGAAAATACCAAATGCTGAGCCAGTCAGAGCTCCTGGGTTGCATTTAATTTATCACAAAAGGGAGAAATGTTGAGATGGAATATGATTTGGCATACAGCTTAATAAACAAAGTGACACTTGAAGCCTTCATTAAAAACATTTTTAAAATCAATCAGAAAAATAATGAATTCATCCATTCATTATCTATCTTATCCTTAAGGGTCATTGGGGGCTGGAGCCTATCCCAACTGACACTGGGTGAGAGACGGGGCTTAGCCTGGATTGATCTCTAGTCCATCACAGTTAATCAGAAAATAATAATTTAAATTATTTATTGATGATTTCATTTATGTTGTTGTCTGACTGGACTTTGGCTCCATCTAGTGTTCTGATAGTATAATGACATTCAGTGCTGCAGGAGGTCTCAGTGTTGCTGATAGGCTTCAAAACCTTCAAATCAGCTGATGCTGCACACACTTGTCTGATCAGCAGCTACTTAAACTCAGGTGTGTCTGTTGATCAGTTTTAATCACTTTGCTTGTTGCTCTGTGTTTTCCACGTCAAGTTTGAAGAAGTTCTCAACAAGGTAAGATGACTCTGCTTTCAATACAAATAACGTGGAAAATGCACATAACACATGATTTTTGGGTGGTGGCAGTAGTGCTATAATTAAAAAATTAATATGTCTTAATATCTGGAAATTTTAATTAAAAGCTGAATTGAATGAATTAAAATAAATCTCCTTGTGAGTGAGTCAGTTCAGGTTTTCTTGAATGTTGGATGTGATTTTTTTATTTGATTTACTGTCATTCCTCACTTTACATTAGAGCTTCAAAATGTGACTTTGGACGTATGACACTTACTAACTTAAAGTACTGAAAGCATGCAAGATCTACTTAAAAAAAAACAACAACTTGAATTTACTTGCATTTTAACTCATATTGAAAACTAAGTACATAAGAGATTAAACTCTGCTTGTTGTATGAAGTTTCAACTGCAAAACTTTAACTTTGTCATGAAAAGCCATGAGGACATTTTGACTTTTCATAGCTGGTAAAGCACAGGAATGAGGCTCTTTTTTTTTTTTTTTTTTTTTTTTTACTTAATTGTCTAAATAAATGAGAAACATAAATGGAACACTCCAGTGTGTAGAACCTATTGTTTTTCCTTCTGTTATGAGGGATGCAACAAAAGCAAGCTTACCTTATGCTGGGATTAAACACAGGTTAGCTCCTTAATGTCATGTCCTTGTCTCAATTGTATTTTTTCTTTCTCTCATGAGTGATGAGTAGCTTATAATATAGTCAGTGTTACCGGTGCAGTGAATTTAATCGATGTTTTTGTTGAGCTCCTTTGGATTAGTTTCAAATGGAGGTCTAGAAATGGTCACCTTTTTTCTATTATAGTCAACAGATCCTATGCGCTGCGGTCTCTGGCAAATTGACTGCAGCTCAAATGTTGGGCCATTGGAGTTGGATGTTACTATTTCAAGCAGCTTCCATTCTGCAGTCAAAATGTACATGTTTTGTGCTCCTTTCCACATGTTGAATGTGGAGTGGTTAACTCATTCTGCTGTGTGTTTGTGTGTTTTTTCTCCTTGTTGTGGATGTACAACTGTCTAATGTATCTTCTTCCTCAACCACCCCATGTAGGTTGAATATGACTCTTCCAGGACCAAACCTACGCTCTGGTGCTAACAGCTGTGTACCAAACTCTGGGCAGCAGGGTCCAGGACTGCACAACAACAATCAAGACCCAGGATTTTCATCTGACCTCCCACACCAGGTTTTTGCCCATCCTGTCTTCTACATCCAGGCTCCACCTCCACCCACTTTTCTCCACTACCATTGGCCCATGCCCTTTTCCTATAACCCCTTTACTGGCTTCCCAGGCATGGGTGAGTTGTTAATTTTTTTTATTTATTTATTTTTAGGGAATAGCTTTTAATTTAGGTTGTAGACTTTGAAGTAATTTCCACGTTGTATTACAATTACCATATCCATACTGGGTACACTTGTTACACTGTATAATGCACAGGCTGGACACAATAACATGGAACATCTGTACCACCCTACTATTGTACAATAGGCTGGAAAATATAACATGCAGTTTTTTATTTGTAAATTTTGTTAAATCTATCTATCTATCTATCTATATATCTATATATCTATATATATATATATATATATATATATATATATATATATATATATATATATATATATATATATATATATATATATATATATTCTAAATGAATATAATTTTTTTTTTTTTTTTTTCACCTCTCAGGCTATGGTGTGGTCATGCCCCCAGCTCCTCCCCCCTTCATAGAGGCTCCAGCATACATTCTGCCCCATCCTCCCATCCAAGCAGTTGACTACAGACGCTTGCTCCAGCCCCAGGTCCATGCTCCCACTGCACCTTACCAGAACCCAAACCAGACCTTCAGAATTCGACCACCTCATACTGGACCTGTTAGAGAAACTGTGAACTCCGAGGTCCAAACAGAACCCACACACAGAGGTGTAGGTGGTTATGGTGGGTTTGCCAGGTCAGATTCTGGGCATGGAACTGCCTCAAGCTCTCCATCTTCAAGCTCCAGTTCCCAAAAACAAGGCTCTGCTGAAGTTGAGAACTATACCTTACCAAACAGTAACACAGAAAACTTCCAGGTTAACAGAACCAGTACAAGTAACACAGTCAAACATGGCTTTAACATCCCACATAATACTGGAAAGAAGACTGCACAGTCACATGTCAGAGCAACCCAGGAAACCCAGAAGAGCTGTAAGGACAATGTTGGTCAGGATGATGATCTCACTCGCAGAAACGGTCACTGTAATATATGGTCGGTGAGCACTCCAGATAGTATTGTTCCTGTGTGTAGTTCTTCGCAACAAGAGAATGTGGTTTTCAAAGAGAGGCATGAATCTATTCCTGACATTCTTATGAGTTGGGGAGGTGGCACACCACAGGCAACAATGATTAAATTGCCAGACAAGGTACTGCTTCATAATGACCACCAGCTGCTGTCTTCTGAAACTGAATTAGAGAATGAAAAGTCTGCAAGTGAGGCCCAGAATCCAGGGGTGGCTGATAGTGCTGATGCTAATGATGATGCAGAGGGTCAATTAAGCTGTAAGGACAGTGAAATTCTTTGTAAGATCCTCAAACTTCCTTTTGCTGCTTATGATCTCCCTGATTCTAGAGGAGGTAATGAGCTTGTGGAATTGATTGGCTCTGTAGGGCATTGTCTATCTTTCAGAGATGAACTGTTGCAGTCACTTAATAAATCTCATAAGCTCTCTGACAAGCAAGAAAATGGCAATGAGACCAAGCCACCTGAGGACACTGCAGAAACCATTCCCCATCAGATTCCTTTAAATAGCTGTAAAATTAATGAGTCTGTTTGGTCTGTGGAGTCTCTCGCCCCTTTTATCCCCTCTAAGGAGTGGCTGCTGCAGAATGGCATGTTTGAGACTGAGGTAATTGTTGAGATGACAGAGGAAGCTGAAAATTGTGGACACTCAACCCAAAATGACCTAATAGTCAAAGCTAGTAAGAAGAGGCAGACTCGCAGGTTTTCTTCTTCTGACTCTGTTCCAATGTCAGACAGCTGGCTCATTTTCAGTACCCCAGCTGAGAAGCTATGTCAACCAGAGAAGCCAGAATTGGAGAGTGACATTTATGCCTCTGAAATGACGGGACCAAAGCAAGGCCAGAGCATGGCTCCTTCAGAGAAGGATCCCTTAGTTTCCTCAACTTGCATGCAGAGTAAGATAATTGTATCATCCCCCACTGTAGAGGGGGTGGATGAAAATGGGTCTTCTGAACCAGAGGCTAATCAAAGCCCGAACCAGGAATCTCTTATTGGAAGTGAAAAGCAGGAGAAAAGTCACTGTCCTCCTGAGCAGGAGGCAACTCTCTTCTTGAGCTCTACAGCAGGAGAGGAAATTTCACCTACGGGCCACCTGACTGTCGGAAACAGAGTGGACACGGAGGTGAAGAATTGGGCATGTGGAAATGAAGAAGTCAGTCAGCTGAGAAATGAGAAGCTGTGTCCCCCAGTAGCTGACCAGAGGATGGCTGAAGTGTCCCCATCAAAGGGACATTTAGTGGATTGTGGCATCCAGTGCACCGAATTACAGGGGCTGAAGTGTTTTTGTGAAGAGTTGAAGGGTGGCATGGGACCAAACAGAAGGCATCCTTATAAATATTCAGGTGATCTCCACCTTAATTCAGTGATGAATCTTTTAGCTGTGCCCCCTTATATAGTGTAATGGTTTAATTGCTGCTTCTCTCATCAGGTATGAAGAAAGCAAACAATGATAAGACTGAAGGATTCTGCATGAATGGACAGCAGAAGAGGCATAATCAGCGGTGGAACAGAGGTTCAGGTAATGCATGCAATCTAGAATGAACACAGGTAATACAGCACACCATCAGAACTTCAAATTTCAGTTTGGTTTATGACCAAAAACCTGCAAGAACCAAATTCTGAAAATGCCATTTAAAAAAAATAAATAAAATTTATACAAAACGCACAACTGGTCTTCACTGTATTATGCATGTTGTGCCCAGTCACACAACATGAAACCACTGAGTATAAAATGTGTACTTTTTCTGTGTAATTCGGTTTGGTTCGATAAGATTTGATTGACCGTGACCTAACAGATTCAAATGTTGCTTAATTCTGATTACTGCACACAAGTGCATAAGACAAGCACAGAAAACACAAAAATGCAGATGTGAAATGTCCAAAACTGTTCAGGCTTATAAAATAGTCTTAATCTAGGTACCTGAGTGAACAAAATTTCTGGGCCTTTTAACAGCATCACCTTAATGTCTACAGGAACACACAACAGCCAGCAAGAAGCCTACTATGGATACTCTGGCAAACCTGGGAAATTTAAAGGTAAGAATTACAGCTTGAACCTCGCTGGTCTCAGTGTGTGATGGTGATCAAACATTGCAGGTTGCTAATTAAAAAATTGAGGTTGAAGTGACTCTTTGCTGTTGGTAAGAACAGTTTTCATATTTGGGGGCAGAACAAACATCCACACAGGTCAAATGAATTCTGAATTGCTAAACCAGAGGTGAAATATTAACCCATATTCTGTCTGTCTATTGAGTCACCCCAGTTTGACTACAGGACACATTTCTTTATATAATGTCAGTAGCTGCCCATTTCAATCCATTTTTCTGTCTAGACTAATGTTCATGTCACAATACTAGAAAAACACAAATTCAGCCTCGATGGACAGTGGATGGTCCAGTGCAACTTGACTTTGTCAGTCACCTGTTTGTGTTAACACACAGGTGCATTGCTGTCTGCAAGTGTCCTGTTTTTTGTTTTTGTTTTGTTTTGTTTTTTTAAATTGAAACTGGATGAGGCCAGTCTTTCATTAACAGACTTTTATTTAGGGAGGTACAACCAAATTTCATTACCCTGTACAAAGGCCTCTACTTTTCCACTCACTAATTAACCTGCTTAATGTATGAGTGACCTGCCTTTGTTGCCCCTTACAGGTGGAAATGGAAGGAATCCCCGGCACTGAGCACTGACCAGTCTACAAGACAACACCTGATTTGTTTTGTTTTTTTAAAGACTTAATTTAATATTAGAATTTAAAATTATATTTTTCCAATAAAAGTTTTCTATATATCAGTATTTTTTAAATACATGGCTTAATCTCTTCACATCACATTTTGGCTGAGTTTATAACCCTTTCACTTAATGTACAAAATAAAATGTTTCTAGGTTCCCTTTCTGCCAGTTTTTCCTGAGGATTCCTGCTTGTACTTTTTAAACCAGGGCAAGTGCATCTTGCACAGTTACAGAATATGCAAATGCACCCTGACGCAGAGTGATCATTTCACAGCTGTTGTGTTTGTTCTCTTCAAAAAAAAATTGGAAGGGATAGGATAAATGGTAAAGCAGTAAAGAACCAATTCCCAAGGTGAACTAATAAAATGGTCTATATACAGTATCTAAAGGGACATGAAGACATATACTTAATTAAACATATTTGCAGATCTATTAACTTGATTATCAATGGCTATAAAATCATAAAAACATTATGTAGTAGATGGGCTGGTAGATTGCAGGGAAAATGTCAAATGATTGGTTTGATAAGGTTGGAAATGTGCTCCTTTAGGCTGGAGGGCAGCAATGTTGTACAATGATCCAAAGTAAATGTAAAGCAGAGGCTGTAACGCACAGTTAGAAGAAGTTGTCAAAAGCCTGTGCACCAACATGAAACTGTGAACATAGGCTGGATGCAGTGTAGGCTAATGGCAGTGAAAAAGTGGTCTCACAGTCAGATGCACTCATTTCCTTCAAAATGTTACACAGTGGGCTGAGACCAAACCAAATCATATCAGGGGTCATAGGTCATCACCCAGCCGAGCGATCTCGTCCAGCAGGAAGTCAATGTCCTCTTGTTGTGTAGCAGGATTGGAGAACACACACCTGAAGAAATTGACTCTGGTTCCCAAGGGCTGATAGCCAATCAGAACAGAGCCCTTCTCCATCATCCTGCCTTTGATTCGAGGAGCCACCTACAGAGTATCAAAAATTGAAGATCACCATCAATATGAAACGTTGCTCTCTTTCAGAGCCCTTTTTGCCCCATTGTTAATATTTAGTATGAAATTAGTCTGTAGCAGTGGTTGCAGTATTGTAACTGTGGGGTCTGTCCGTTACTGAACGAGCCCAAAGGAAGCACTGTACTGTTCTGTACTGACCTGATGGAGTCTTGTATCTCTGTCAGGTCCAGGTGGCAGGCCTCTCAGACTGGGAGGGATGTACCAGAAACACACATTGCTGTACTCTGGCTGTGGAAGAGGCAGAGGGCAAACATGCCCAGTAAGAACTGATTGATGATACAGATAGATAAAGAAATACAAAGAAATAAATAAGAAAATAGATTAAGACAAACAAATAACTAAAAGCTGTATGCAAAAGTTTAGCTCCCAGTTTGATGTGAAAAAAAGTCAATAGAATCCCTGCAACATCCAGAATTTGCTGATATTTAGTGGAATCATTCTTCCCTCTATCCATCAGTTTCCAGTGTCACTGGCTGCCACACAACTCTAAAGCAGAATATTTCCACAGCCATGCTAACAGTTGGCAAGGTGATCTTTTCATCAAACACTGTTCATTCTTGGTGACTGTGGCCAGAGAGCTCAGCCTAAACTCTGAGCATTTGTCCATAGCACTTTATAAACCACCTTGATGTGTCCAGATATTGCTGTGCAAACTTCAGACTCTGACTTCTGTGTTGAGGTGGCAGGTTTCCCTAGTTTGTACATCAATACTGCACAGTGGATAGAGTCACCACATATGCCAGCTGAACCTTTCTGCAGCTCCTCTGCAGTTATACAGGGGTTTGGCTTTGCTTTTCTGCCCAGCAGATGTTTTATGATGTTTTATAAAAGATTTTCTTGGTCCTCCAGATCTTTTTGTGAGTTGCATACAATTTATCAACCTCATCAATTATCATTTTATGGCAATTCCAAAAAAAAAAAATTTATTTACCGTAATTTCCAGACTATAAGCCGCTACTTTTTTCACACGCTTTGAACCTTGCGGCTTAAACAATGATGCGGCTAATTTATAGATTTTTACGGGCTAACGAGCTACATGCCGCAAAAACATTTAGACACCTGCGGCTTATAGACAAGTGCGGCCTGTATATGTACTTTTTTCTTTTTCTTTTTAAATTTAGTGGGTGCGGCTTATATTCAGGTGCGCTCAATAGTCCGGAAATTACAGTATTTCTTTTTTTCTATTTGCAAGTTCATGAAATAAAACAAAGTGTCGGTAGACAACTTTCCCCCTCTAGTGTTTCTAAGTGGTATTAATGTTGGTGCAGCTGTTGCAAAGAAGAATATTGTTAAGTTTCACCACTGCTCATCAGGAAACATGTTGTTTGTTTAGATTATCAAATAGACAGTGAATTATCTGTTTGCTTCTGGCTGTTCTGTTTTTGCTTTGTCATTATGGGATATTGAGTTTATTGTGTTTTAAGATAATTAAATCTATAATTAATAAACATGTAGTCAGTGATGGTGTTGCAACAATGGTCATATGTAACCTAGACATAAGATACACCCTGGGTTTGAATAAGATTGATGTCTTTTAACCCTTTAACAACCACTGCCACGTCAGCAACCACTTCAAAGTGATATAGCTTATCTTTATTAGATGATTTTGTCTTATGTAATCTCAGTCCATCCACCAAATTACTATGCACCCTGGAGACCCCTTCAAGGCCTGTGACACAATTAGGACACTGTGTCAAGATGATTTCTTTCAAAATAAACCAATAACCAATAATAACCAATAACACAGTGTGATCAGAAAGAAATGTCTTTTTTCTTTGGAAACCAGCCTTACTTTGTTTTTAAAGACCAGGTCAAAATCTGTTCTTCTCTGCAGCTGATCGTACAGATACTCAGCATTCTCTAAGCATTTGTTGACCTGAGATTCAAAGCCCTCTGAGCCCTGAAAGAGTGACAGAGACAATGAGAAATAGATACATTCTTTCTTTATAGATTAGTAATGTAACATGTCTGATGGCCTGATCTGATAGATTCCTTTAAACTGATATATATATAATATATATTATTATAAACCTCTTTGTGTGTGTGTGTGTGTGTGTGTGTGTGTGTGTGTGTGTGTGTGTGTTAAACTGATTTACTGACCAGCCCTGGAAAGGGAAGTCTGTGACATTAACAGAAGGGTTCTTCCCTCCTGTGCTTCAAAGATTAGAATGAGTCTGAGGTGCTGTGTCAGAATGAGAGAGTGATGCTGGAATCACACTGATAGTGTACATGAATACCTTTGCCTTCCACATGAGCCAAAATTTGAAGACATCGATGTGTCGGCCACACTGGATACTCTTATCTCCAGTATCATAGCTCACATCATAGGGTTTGTCTGTCTGGAAAAGGTACTTAGCCCCCAACTCATTACACTCCTGTAAGAGACCCTGCAGAGGACATGGAAGAGACACTGAACATTATAGAAAGACACAGCCACCCAGAAAGTGGCTTTGCTGAGTGAATGACAGTCATGATGAAGAATTTAAGTAAAAACTTAAATGTTTACATACATTTAAACCTTCAAATAGAAGAACAGAATCATTATTTAAGTTATCTCTTCGGGTACTGCTTCCTCATACACATCAGCAGGTTCAAGATGTTATGTCATTGAAAATACAGACTGAACCAAAAATTGTAAGATGGCTTTTTGAAGAATGGTTTTCTTTGTGATAAATCGTATTCTTTCTATGTAATGCTGCAGGACATGACAACACATTTTCATTGCCATCTAAAGCATGAGTACCACTTTTTAGGTTCAATTTAAACTCAACTGTCCTGTTGCAAATCAACCAACTTGCTTAATTTTGACATAAAAAACTTTTCATGGAGTTTTCACGCTCAGCATGTTGTTAAGGACAGGGAAACACATTTTTTTTATTTAACCTTTTATTTTAACCTCAGTTTCAACGGACTGTTTTTAACATTAAAAACTACAGTGTCACATCAAAACATGTCCTCACTATATAGCCTATATACACATTTTCTCTATGATCATTCCGGGGATCCTTATGCTCAATTCTATCACCCACCAACTGTAAACACATCACTAGATAAACTCTGAATTGGCAGAGGTGCTGTCCAATCACACAGAAGCGCTGTTAGCCCTCCATATTGTGAAATTTTGTTGTGTTTTCTGAAATGTTGTAGTGTTTTGTCCTTTAGGGCCACCGTATTACACAGATACGAATGGATAGTTTATCCAATGTGGCTTTATAGATAAAAGTGTTCCAATGAGTTGGATACAAAACATAGAGAACTGTGGTTAAATATTGAAAAAGTTAACAAAGCCCTGAGGTGTGAGACAGGATATTATGATGTTTTGTCAAAACCAACAACTTTCCCAAAGCTTATCCTACCAGAGGTTAGGACACAGAACATCAGCCCCACAGTACTATATGCAAACTATCCACTCCAACTACCCTCCTGTGACTTTTGTTCAGTTTAGGAATGTCACACTTCCTGGACTGAACAAAATATCACAAGTGAACATTGTCCAGGTTGCAGCTACAATCCCTCCTAAATCTATTTGGCAAAATATGTAGGCTACTGCAGCATACAGTAGTTACACAGTGAACTTGGGTCAACTGGGAGTCTTTACTTCAAAGACCAAAGTTACCCAGTTAACTGCACTGAAGACAGGGCATCATAGTATATTTTATGGGGACTCTTTTGGGACAAAGATTAACAGTCAGCAGCCAACTGTTTGGATAGATTGGCACAAATTAAAAGTCAAGGGATCATCAGAATTCAGAAAGTCCATTAATTTCTGAACCAAATTCCATGGCAATCCATGCAACAGTTGTTGAGACATTTTATTTTTGGACAACAAATGTCAACTTTATTGTGGCACTTGGGAGGGTTCAGAGGACCATTAAAGTCATTAGCTTCTATTCTCTAGGCACCATAAATGTCTGTACATGATAGATGTCTGTACAACATCTATCACATAGTCACTGAGAAGTTTCAGGTGCTGGACCATCTGAGTGACAGACTGGCATTGCTGTCCCTGAAGTCAGCTGGCATGCTACCATAAAAACATTTAGTGGATACCCTCCAAAGATAGTCATCCATTTGGTAATGTACGTTCAAACTGAATACTAGAGGATAATCTCTTACTCTCTTCTTAATCAGAATGACAGAGCACTGCAGAGGGACACCCATCATCTTGTGAGGATTCCATGTCACAGACCAGGCTCTGGAAAGAAAGATCCAACAACAGTTAAGTACTGACTGACACTGGCAACCTCAGACCCTGCAGTGCATGTGGTGCCTTAAACAAAGGAGCTTTTTCCTTCCTCTCTCATAGGATACACCACAACCTTCCTGAAGTAGCATATATAAAATTATGCACACATTAATGCACATACATAACTTGAGACGAGCTGCAATAAGACTGACATTGTGGAAAATAACTAGGCAAGGATTTATAGAGAGGAATCAGGTCAGGTTAGCAGGTATTGTGTTTAGCAGTGGAATTTTTATTCAGGTAGACTACTACTACCTACTTTTATTATTCAAAGTCATTTCAAAGTGAGTTGTAGGCTTACAGAGGTTCTGTAGTGGTCTCCTACATGAGTTCCCAAAAGAAAATGCTGTGTGATGTGGTCAGGTTGTGTGTTGATGCAGTTACCGTTCAATGCCCTGCAGTTTCATCCTGTGTCTGTCTGACATCAGCAGGCCTCCGCCCCACGCTGCCTGCGGGGACAGAGTCAAACTCAGCCACAAAGTACTCACAGAACATAATGATTCATTCAAGTCCTACACATTCTGGATGTATCACAACATGCATGTAAAGGTAACACTGGTTACAGGATCCACTCAGGTGTTTGTGACATATACATACAGTATGTCTTTATAATGTGTCTACAACATTGTGCATTGTGTGACTGTGTGATCTGACTGCCTTTTTTTTTTTCTTTTTTTTTTTTTTTTTTGTTTACTTGCCAATATCCCACTGGATGTCTGAAACTGTCTCTTAACAAAAACTGAACTACTGAGAACTACTGAGATTTAGTGGCAAATAAAACCAGTGACCAGTGCATGGCAATTATGACATACAATAACTTCTATGGTATTGTATGGTTAAGTGTGCTACTATGTTTTAGAGAGCTAGCCAAAACCAAAACCTCTGGATGAGTGGGGTTTTACAGTTAAAGTAAAAACAATTAAGAAGCAGACTATCAGCTGGCTCTGTTAACTCTGGTTTTTCCAATCCAACAGCAACTGTGTTCATTTGAAAGAGGCTCAGTCATTAATTACACCTATAAAAATACCCTGTGCTCTTACTCTGTAAAGTACCTTGAGATAATGTAGGTTATAATTTGGCACTAAATAAACTGTCCATGAGAGGTCTAGCTGGGTGACAGACAAGGATGAACATGATATGAAGCTACAAAGATGAATAATACTTAAAGACAGTTCAGCAGCAAGGTTGACAGCTTGAAAGTGTCCTTGGAAAAAACTGTAAAAACTGAGCTCAAGAAGTCAACCCCAGCCCCAAACTCACTAATAAATGTGATCCTGACGTGCCTGTCATGATGGACCTGCTATGTAATGTTGATGAAGACTTGCTTGAATAAAAGAGTTGTCAGGAATGTGATCCTGTAAAAGAAAGTGCTGGAAGGCTGAGCCTGCGAGCAAGAGGACCAGGCACAGGGCTGTGAATGCTGCCTTTGGTTTGGTGGAGGACAAGGTCTACTAAACAAAAGTTTGGCCCTAAATCAGATGTTAAATTTGATTTATCTAAAAGACAAAAATATTAAGTGTCATAGCTGAGAGCTGCTGTTCTCCCTCTGATCATTAAGCACACTCTGGACCTGGCTTGTAAGAATTTATGGCATCTTGCAAGCCCATGTAGGCTGGACATAGCTAAATGAATGACACAATAATAAAAAAAGAGAGAGAGAGAGAGAGAGAGAGAGAGAGAGAGAGAGAGAGAGAGAGATCTGGGGCACCTTACATCAACATGCATCCACAGTGTGTGTCTATGGCTGATGTCTGCAATGGCATTGAGAGGATCAAAGGCACCGTACACAGTGGTCCCTGCTGTTGCATTCACATAGAATGGAACCAAACCCTGGAGAGTGAGAACTGATATTGGCTTCATCATATGTGTGTACTGCACAGCATGTTACAGCACTTGGTAAGGTGTGACAATATACATAGATACAACAAAATTTACTGAAATGTGGTAAGAAGAATTTGGTGAGAAATCATAAAGATAATATTAATGATATTGCGAGATGAGGGACCTTTTCTTCAGCTGTAACAATGCAAGACTCGAGTTCAGCAGGAATCATTTTCCCTCTTAAAGGACCAAAAGAGAAGAAGACAGAGGTTCAGTAAACAGTAAATAACTGCTGTTCCATCAATGCACACTGTACATATTTGACATGCTGCTGACACCAGCCTGGTTTCTACACGCCCTCGGAAAGACTTTAGTCACCATATTGTATGCACAGTAGATTGAGAGAATTCTCTTAATATCTATTTTTAAACAGAAAAATAGTACAATGTTTTCTATATATAATTAATAATAAATTTCCAAAAGAGGCATTCACTACAGTAAGTTTACAAATCCACAAGGATGGAAAAAATTCCCCAATACACACACAGACACATATAAAGCTGTAACAGGTGAGCAAACATTTCTTTTGTCATGCATCACATTGACTATTAACAAACACATGTGTACTCAGTGAGTGTCTTACCCACCTTTCATCACATTTCACCATGACCACATTCTCACTGCCCATCCCCAGCACGGCTGCAGATTTCTTTACTGAATAGTGACTCTGAAAGGGTGAAAAGACAGCCTTTGATCTTTATTTGTCTCTCCTGACTGACACTATAAACATGTACACTTTTCATATTGCTGAAAGAAGTGGCTGCACTGTTTGTTGTTCTAGGAAGAAGTTCCCAGGTGCATGTGTCAAGTGAAACTGAATACAGAGAGTATCAGTGCATACTGCACAGGAGTCAGGCTGGTGTGTTCAGAGCTACAAAGTGGACCCTGAGTGACGAGTGTTTTGTTAAACTTATTATTAAATAAGTTAAATTATTTCCAAGCTCAAGAATGAACTTTTTGATTTAAAAGTACAAACCCTAAAAGTGCTGTGATTGAAATAACCACAAAACAACTGAAAAGTTTGCACACCATGACTTATGTAGAAAACATGCATAAGTCATCAGACCACATGTAGACCACAAGTCAGCAAATTTCATCTGAGAAAAAAAAAATCACAATAACAACTAAAGGAAATCAACAATGAATACAAAGGTTTCCTGTCAATCTTTATGAAACACATGTCGAGGAACTATCCTCATTAAGACATTAGGTGTAAGAGTCAATCCAAACAGCTTCTCTCTCGAGCAACAGTCTATCTCTGTTCCCTCCACAATGGAGCATTTGACCAGATTTCATATCTGTGCTGCAAATGGCACTTTTACTATTTAGTATTTTTGGAGCATAAACTCAAACAAACTCAGACTGGGAAATATTTTATGACAAAAAAAACGCAGGAACACAAAATGCAAGACCGTCTTGGGCATCGATGAATAGAATGTGTCAGTGTTTGGATATAATAGCGCACTACTAGCACTCTAAAGACCTAACTCAATAGGATCTTTTTTACAACCTCTTTCCTGAAACCATTCACCTAAGTGCTTTGTATGAAAGTTAAAGGACCCATGGGTATAACAGATGTGTTTTGCTCCTGAAAAATATTATAAACTGACAATAGGGCAGGCTTTTTGTTAGTGACATGATAGTGCTGAAATGTATCAGAATGTATCAGATTCACTGAAAACACTGATATATGTATGTGTGTGTGTGTGTGTGTGTGTGTGTGTGTGTGTGTGTGTGTGTGTGTATTTTTTATGTAGAACAAAAGTGAGGACTACTACTTACAGTCTACTCTAACAGTGTGTGAGGTGTGTGATTACATGCTCTGAAGTGAAGAGGGCCAGTTGAGGGAGAGCTCCCATCCCTCTGGTCTTCACTTCTGGGTAGAAGTGATATCTGGCCACCAGGATGCTGTACAGGTTAGATATTGTGCCTCCTTCAGAAAAACGAAAAGGAGAAAGGAGTAGTTACTACTGGCCCTGTTTGTTTGTTTGATGTTGAGTCTCAATTCCATACTACTATTATAATACTATAAAGTATACACTATAAACTGTATGTTGATGTGTTGCAGCATAGATTCTAAAGCAGAACTCTAATAACAGTCAACTGTTACTACTGTCTACTTAGTGAAACTGTTGCTGTTTATTGTTGTTTAGATGGAACATTCCCAGGACTTTTTAAGCAAATACAACATACAAGATTACATAGCAATTGAACCTTCGACATTTGGTGTTACTTTTAACTGCTTTAATCAAAATACCACTTCATCCATTTACTCACTTCTGCAATACCCTCCTTGCATGTCTTACCTGGACAGAAGATTCCATCTCCCTCATCATCAGACCATCCCACAATGCTTTGCATCTTCCTCAGCAGAACCTCTTCCATGAGGATGAAAACAGGAGACACCTCATATGTAAACCTGGAAAAGACATGCCTTGAAATGTTATATTTTATTGTAAAGACAAAGACTTCATCTTATAACTACACTAGCCTCTTGCAAATACCTCATATTTATCTTTCTGAGCTGCAGATGAAATGAAAATAAGAAATAAAGATCTTTATTGTAAAAGCATTTCTCTCAAAACATTCAACAGTCAAGAATGACTGTGTACTACTGCAGTTTTTTAAGAGCACCCTTAATTACTCCAGCACTAACTCATTCTACCAGTCAAGGGGTCAAATTCACGAAGGCACATTAACTGCTGTTTGACTGGAGAAAGGCTGGGGAGCAACACCTCACAGTGTGTTTTATAGCAGGGATGAACATCGCTAGAAGAAATTCTCCATTACAAGTAAATGTCCTGCATTTCATCATCATCTTCATTATTGGATTGTTAACACTGATGCAAAAATGCATGACAAACATAGCTGCTTGAGTTTGAGCTGGTTTTAAGTACTTTATACTGTTAACAGTTATGAAGTCAGTCAAAAAAAAGACCTCAGTTATAATGAGAAACTTGTTTTCACAAGATCCAGTTTCACTCAAAAAACATGTTATTGTCTTTTGTTATTATCAGATACAACATATCACTTTATCTTATTAGTCACAAGAGCATCTATTTTCTTGTTATAACATGATACACTGGTGTTTGTTCTAACAATAATATTCCATTTGGTGCTAAAGGACAATTCCAATTGTTTTGCAGTCCAGTAAATCCTGTGTTCTTCTAACTTACCTTACCTATAGCTATTACACAATTAATGCAAGCAGTGCCATCATTTTTAGACTGGTTTATGTTAGTTCCTTAATTCTGGAATGTGAATTGTGGTTCAATTGTGGAGTGATCTGTGAATCCCTCCTGGTGGTGCATTCACACGCTAAAATGAAAGTCTTCATTCATTCTCCATTCATGTTAAGAAACTCAACAGAGAATACTAATACTAATACTAATGTACCACAAGTGCCTGAAAAACTTGTCATAATTTTGACCTCAGAGCAGAGGACAGTCTCAGCTACACAAGAGTACATAAATACACCATAACTCTATTTGGAACTTAGATGTGAGCAAATTCACAGTAAAGTTGACAAAGTTGTGCATTCCACCTACCTAGTATGTTTTGGTCAGAAATAGAATCTGTACAATCAGAACTACTTGTAGAAGTGAGTTCTAATGTGGATGTATGACCTGAACATTTCATTCTGAAAGTTTAGAGAACAAGATATTACAAAAACTAAAATATGGCTGCATGCATGCTTGGGAAATGACTGGTACTAAGGTCAGGTGTGGGCAGATAGTAGTCATTTGGTTTAAACACAAAATCACTGCTATTGTCCTTTAAAATGAGAAGGTCCATCATTCCATGAATATAGATACTGTAACTGAGAGCAGTCATATAACATGAATGATAAGCTTTTAGCATGATGATGTAGACATGTGACAGTGATGTATGTATCATGGGGGTTGCTTTTCTCAGTTTGTGCACTGTGAATTCTAATAAGTTCAGTTGACTTTTTAAAAAATGAGGAAACTGGAAAAGTAGGTAAACAAACTATGCCAAGTTGTGTGAAAGACATGTCTTAAGAATTAGCATGCGTTATTTGAGTAAGCTGAACTTTTTACTAGATGCAAGCACTTAATGTATGTTCCATAAAATAGAAATACTTGAGTAAAGAAGAAGTACCTCAAACTTGAGTAAATGTACTTTGTTATTTTCCACAACTGGTGATGAGATCTTACATGTTAGTGTTGGCTGTAGAGGTCAGCCACTCACCAGCTAAACCAATCACATCCAGACCTGAAGATAGCTGGTTGAAGAAACGGGGATGGCCTGAAAATACAAAGGTCACAGCGGTCATAGGTCAAGAAAGTAATTACTTAAAGAGAGGTATAGACATAGCTGTTGCAAGGAGGGAGTGGTGTGGCAACACAGGGCTTATGTCTTTTAAGAGCTTGCTGTCTTTTTGTAACTCACTATATTCACTAATGAATACACCACTCTAGATGACCATATAGATTGTTTGTCGGTAGCCACAGATACAACCCATAGGAGTGCACCACTGGCAGGTGTATTGGACCTTCGTCATCATGGTAACAATAATAAACACACAGTTAAGGTTGTGGAACAGTCACGGATAAAAGAAACAATGCTGACATTCAGTTTCACACGAGTCAAATTGCGGTCTCCTGTATGAAAGAATGTTTTGTGTAGTCATCCATCCACCCCAACCTGAATGTGGACACACTGTCACTCTTAAGATACTGATCTGCAAAGGCACTGCAACAGACTGAGGGACGCAGGACATGGACTATAATCTCAGGATACACAGTCCAGACCATAAGTATTTGGACAATAATACATTCTTTATTCTTTGGGCTCTGTGCCTCAGCGCATTAAATTTTAGATAAAATAATGGATACTGCATTATGGTGAGTCCATCTCCTTTATTCATGATACACAACATGACAGGGTTTCTCACAGTGCAGTGTCAAAACATGACTACAAAAGAATTGTTCTTTTCTTTGGCCTCACATGAAAGTGATTAAATGAGTCTAATGTAGATACCGCTGTTGTGCATAATGTTGTTGGCTGAATGCAGGGCAATTTAAGATAATGCTGTTGGGTGTGTTTAGTACTGCTTTCTGCTGTTTTAGCTCTGTGTAATGCTGTCGTGAGACTGTCCTCCTATAGGTAGTTTGTGCAGTCCATAGTTATATTTTATTGTTAAGAGACATCCAGCTTGTCATGTGAGACAACATCAGTCATTTAAGCAAATGCCCTAAATGACATGTTAATGTTCAAGTGACAGCACCCTGTAGTGGCTATAGTATTTATGATGGAAACAAAGGAGAAAGTCAGGTGAAGTGTCAGCCAGGTCCAGGAAGGAAGTTGGGGCGGATGAATGAGCCAACAAACACTGGACTTCAACACAGGAGACTGCTGATAACTCTCTGTTTCAAACTAGCAGTCAACATTATTTGTTTTCTTTGTTTTATGACTGTTGTTACCATAGTAAGCACAGCCAGTGAAGGTTCTCTAACCTTAACAAACTACTGAATTTAACCCAAACCATGCTCTTTCTCTAAACCTATCCAAGTTGTTTTTCTGTCTTACCATATCATTGTCACACCACAAAAAGGTTAGTTAGTTATGTTTCAACATTGCTTTGTAAGTTTATCTATGCCACTGTAGGGGCACTAACTTAAGTATTCCTTGTATGTTTAGTATCAGAGGGTAGAGACAAACCACCTATATGGTCATTTAGGCTGGAGGACTTGTTAACTGTTGTAATGACTTACATTGTCCATGTCAACAATTTAAACACACATACACACACACTAGTTGTTAATGTATATTTACTATTTTTTGTTGTTGTGTTTGATCTCCATTTAATGCAGGCAATGCAAACGCAATACATCTCTATGAAATTTTGCCACACAGTGAAACCTGAATGGCAGCAATATGTATGATGAACCATGGTTCATGTGTATGTATGTGAATGACCAGAGCCTACCATGTCAAGTTCGCACAGAGCCTTGCACCGCTCCCCAAATGAGTCTGGACAGAGCAATAATTATCAAACTGTCAATAATAAAATTCAGTTATTGGGAAGATTTAGATTTTGTACAAGTGTAATTCTTCTGTGTCATTGGCTGCAGGTGGAAAGAAGTTAAAGACGTACAGACACACACACACACACACACACACACACACACACCTGTACTGACACCATACTTGAGTGTGTCTCTACAGTCCACGAGTATCTGCTCCAGAGTTTCTGGTTGGTCTGACAGGTCGAGACTAAAGCCCTCCAGTCCCTCCTTCAGCTGGTGAGGATGGTGGAAGTCCAGGACCTACAAAATAGGGAACAGTACTTTGTGTCTCATTTATTAGCAGGTGGTGGGTAGTACAGTGGTTACCATTGTCGCATCACTGCAAGGAGGTTCAGGATTTCTGTATGGTGTTTGCATGTTCTCCCCTGTGCCTGCATGAGTTTCCTCCAGATTCCCTGGTTTCTACCCACAGTGCACATACATGCAGGTAAGGTTAACTGGTGACTCTAAATTTCCAATAGGTGTAAATGTGAGCATGAATGGCTGTTTGCCTCTGTATGTCAGCTGGGACAGGCTCTAGTGACCCTCAAGGATAAGGGAGTATAGTTAATTGATTTATTAATGAACATATGCATGAACATTCAAAATACACACATACTCATTTACTGAGGCTATATCCAAAATCATTCACTATATCATACCCCATAGACCAAAGTTTAATGACTACTTTAGTCAGTGTTAAGTTGAATATTAACAAGAAAGTCAACATTTGTCATTAATTAGTTCATGTAATCAAATTCATAATATATCAAGTAGTCATTAATCATGAGAAACAAGAAATAACTGGGTCTGCTAACTGGGCCACACCACTTTACCTGTGCGTCTACCTCACTGAGCTGCTGCACGCAGCTTTTTAACATTAAAAACAATGCAGTGTCACAACCACATTGGGCTATCTTCCATCTGCTCCTCAGCACTCTCCTTGTGCCCAGTGCACACCGGTCCTTAAGCTGAAGAGCACCTGAAAGCATCAGGTGAAGGACTGTCATGAGAGGGAGAGCCTGGTCTTCAGCTCTTCAGCTTTCCAGTGCCTGCGGGATACCTCTCAGCTGCGGTACATCATCTAGAGTTTCAGCATCTCCCCTATTTGTCAGGCATGACACAGGTCGTTCCAAGTGAACATAGTCATACTGACAAAATACCAGCAGCATTACATAAAACTGGCATCATTCAGATGTGGTTTCCTGTCTGTACACTGTCCCTCTTTCTCTGTGTCTTTCACTCTCTTTCACTCTTACTCTGAACACAGGTTGAATTTATAATAAAATGAAATCAAATATTCATTATTGATGGCCATTATCAAAGGAAAACTTAACTTTGTAGAGGGGTGGCAGTAGCAGCTTCATAGCAGACATGCTGCTGGTGACGCACACCCACAGCAGGCAATGTGTCCTGGGCCTTAGGCTGAAGAGTGCTGGGTACTCTCCACTGCTCTGCAGCATTAAGTGAAGGAGAGCCCATGTGATTGTGACACTGTTTGTACTGTTAAAAAGCTGCATGGGGCTGCAGCAGTCCAGTGAGGTAGATGGGTGAAGCACAGGTGAAGCTGGGTGGCCCACTTTTCAGACCAGGTCATCTCTTTTCAGAACAATTTACATCTTCATGATTACTAACTAATTAATGTATTATGTTTTCAATTAATGTAATTACACAAACTATATAATGACTAATGTTGTCTTGATAGCTAATAATCAGTTGGTAATTGAAGCAGGTGCAGTGCATCTCATGCTTTGAGGAGAAAAGGCTGTTGGGCTGGCTCTCACTTATTTCATGCACACAAATTAACCAAAACATCAGAATGACTTATTCAAAACCAGGGAACAAATTGTATCACATGCACAAGAAATAGCATTTTGAGCACTCAATGTAGTAAGACCTGGCTTCTTTATATATATTTTTCTCTTTATTAGCAGCGTATTTATTAGCAGTGTTCATTAGACCTAAAAATAATTAAATGCTCCTTTACTTGAATGCTTCCTGATCTATTTGCTTATCATTTCCTGTCCACCAGATAGACTGGAAATGTTTGAATGTAACTAAGAAGTGTGCTGAGAAAGATTCAAACACTGTTGATTCAAACAGCTGAATACCTTGGAGGTCCTCTGACTTGACTTGCAGATATAACCCAACAAGATGTTAACCAGCTCTTTCAGAAACCCCCTGGTCATCTCCTCACCACCTGAAGCTGGGAGCAGGTCTGTGCACACACACAGAGACATGCACATGCATAAACATATGTAGCTATCACGAACCATACAGAGCTGACAGGAAATAAGTGATCTTACTCACACACTACTGACCCAGACAAAACAAAAGCAGCATTCTACCATTTTGTTGTCAATAAATTCACTGAAATGTTGCAGCTCTGTCCCCTAGGAATTAAATTAAATCATTCAGAATATCACATATATTAATGAAGTTAATGTGAGAAGGACATTGTTTCCCCACTATATCAACATTGACTGCCACATATTAATTTTCTATATTTTCTACTTCAATGGACCGGGGGTAGCAAAACAGAGTGCCCATAACCTGAACAGTTTGACCAGTGTGATTAGTTATCCGGTTAATGTATTTTGAATATTGCCAGGCTTCAACCAGTGCTGCTGTGGCAGCTGAAGCAGAAGAATAATGGCTAGTCCATTTAATGTTGCATAAAAGTGAATGTTGCCAAACACTATTCCTACTAACTCCAAACCCCTCAACCTTTACTAGTTATTGATGGTCATTTTGGTTGTAGTTATTCAGTTAATTATTAAAGCTCCAAACTGATTATTTTTTGAGACTGACCTTTTAAGGGTGGTACACCATTGTGAATTTAATGTAAATTAAATCCTATTATTTAATGTCATTATTATTTCTAGTAGCCAAAAACTGATGCTTCACCAACAACATACCCTAAAGCCTATAGGAACAGAACTGCTAGAGAACAGGAGAGGCCAGAACCCATTAACATGCTTATTATGACCAATTTCCAGCTTGACAGGCGTGATTAAGATGAACTTTGTACACACACCCAAAACCAAACATGCTGCCCATCAGTGACACAAGCCTCCAGTGTTGACTCCTGACCTCTTACCTTTGCTGTAGATGCTGCTAAAGTCAGCAGGCGTCTGTCTTCTGTCTTTAACTGCTGCTGAGTCCTCCTGCTGTTTGTCCCTTCCAGCTGATTTATCAATGACTTTGTCTGAAAGTCCAAAAGATACAGTGTATGTTAGTTAGCAAATGAGCTCAGTAATGTCTGCAGTAACATTCATATGTGATTAGAGTCAAATGTTTCAGTATAGGCTGAATATGAATCAGAAAGACAGTGCAGTCTTTTCTTCTTTGCCTCTAGTGACAGACCCCTCAGTTTAAATAATTTAACATAATGTTAACTAGTCAGCTGCAAGATGTAGCCATTTTTCTCTCTGTTTGATCCAAGAGAGCACAAAAAGCTCACCTTACCCGGTAACTGAGATGTGCTCAAGTTCTAGACTATGTAAGTGAAGCACATCAGTAAATCATAGGTTGACAATCATGTTAGCTCCTCAATCTATGAGCATTTTTGCTGTAGACAAACAACAATAAAGTGAAAGAACTTTATGTATGACACTAGTGGCTCATGTGTCTTTGTTTTAATTTGAAAGTTTCAGATTATAGTTCTATGTATGTGATTGACACCAATGTGCATCACTGGCTGTCTGGGAAATGTTTCCTCATAATGGCTATAAGTTCTTGACAATGAAGCGGCTGGCCAGGAAAGACAGATGCCTCCCTTGAAAACAGTGGATGAACTCCTAGAGGCCAATCACTCCTTAGTTGTGCAAATGAGAAGACAACTTACTTGAGAAAATCAGACTTAGATATGTTATTTTGTTATCCTCCTCCTCTCCTTCATCTTCGTCCTCCTGTCCATTCATCTATCTTTTCCATTCCCATAAATGAGATATCTCAGTAATGCCATGAGGGATTTTTTTTTATTTGGTACAAATGTTCACTTGGACTCAAGAATGAATTGAATAGATTTTGGTAAAGGTCAAAGTTCAAGGTCACTGTGACCTCACAAAATATATTTTTGGCCTCATGAACACTATATCTCAGGAACATCTGGAAGGAATCCCTTCACATTTGACACAAATGTGACCTCCCAGTACATGTTTCTGACCTCTGGATGTGATATCTCAAGACCACCTCCAGGGGAATCCCTACAAATTTCAAACGTTCATTTGGAACACAGTTTATATTTGGAATATTTGATGTCTCCCCTCTCTCATCCATCTCCTGGTACTCATTAATGGCACCCCTCATTCTGTCCTTTCTGAACTGACATTTTTCTCTCTTTTTCTCTTCTCTGCTTGTTGTCCTGCCACACTGTCTGCCATGCATAATTTGCATAATTTTTAAAAAAGATTCTTAAGATTTTGCATGGATACATATCAGACCAATAAACTTGTTCTACACCCTTAACTTCTGTGTAAGTCTGTGTAATACTCTGAGAGCTGACGCGATGGCGGCGCGTGCACATGCAGCGGCTTCTCTCTCTCTCTTGGGATTAAACACCTCACTGTGCAACTGGCTGCTGGACTTCCTGACGGGGAGACCTCAGGTTGTTGTGGACTTCAGCATGCCCCTTTGACCATCAATGGTGCTATGGTGGAGAGGGTGAGCAGCACCAAATTCCTGGGTGTGCACGTCACTGAGGACCTCTCCTGGACCACCAACACCACATCACTGGCCAAGAAAGCGAACCAGCGCCTCTACTTCCTCCGCAAACTGAGGAAAGCTAGAGCCCCGGCCCCCATCATGCACATCTTCTACAGAGGCACCATCGAGAGCCTCCTGACCAGCAGCATCACCGTGTGGTACGGTGCCTGCTCCATGTCCTGCAGGAAGAACCTCCAGCGCATCGTGAGAGCAGCTGAGAAGATCATCGGCGCTTCTCTCCCCTCCCTCCAAGACCTCTACACCTCTCGCCTCACCCGCAAAGCCCTTTGCATTGCGAGAGACCCCACCCACCCGTCACACAGCCTCTTCAGCCTGCTGCCATCGGGGAGGAGACTGCAGAGCCTGCGGGCCAGGACCAGCAGACTGCGGGACAGCTTCGTCCACCAGGCTGTCAGGATGCTGAACTCTCTCCCTGCTCTGCCCCCCCTCCACACACACACACACACACATCACCCGGACTACAACTCCCTGCGCCCAGGGAGCGCCCTCCACACACACACACACACACCCTGGTCTCTAAAACTCTCTCTCACTGAAGTGAACTCTTCCCCTCAGGAAAACAACACACAGACACTTTAATCACCACCAGATGATAAGCTAACTTCTTTTTTTTGCACTACCATACATTTGCACTACTGCAACTTGCCTTGTGTATTCTAGACTGTTTATATTGTACAGTTCTTATTTATTTCTTTTTAAATATTTATTTCTTTTTAAATATATAGACATTTAGGTCTACTCCTGTCACAGAGTTTGAGAGTAACGTAATTTCAATTCTCTGTTGTCTTGTACATGCTGCAGAATTGACAATAAAGCTGACTTTGACTTTGACTCCAACCTGAATCTGGCCCATTTTACATAATGGCCCATTTTAGCTCACCCTATGTATTCATCTCATGTGCATTCAAATGTGGACAAACAGCATTGCTAATTCACAGTTTATCACAGGCAGACAGTCCATAGTATGATTCAGGGATATCTGTAAAAGTTCTGAACAATTCATCAGGGAACAGGTGAGTTTGTGGGCAGGGAAGAGTTCTGTCACCATCACTCTTTTAAATAATGTTTAAACTATTATCTTAAACTGGATGAAGGATTTTTGTCATTGGAGTTCTGGTTCTTTAGTAATTAGAAACAAGTTGAACATAAACCTCTCTTGCAGCCCCTCTGGACGCCCTGTCTGCCCAACAGCATCACATAGAGGCACTGATTTGTAACAAAAAAACAGCTTTATTCAGTGTTTTGTTTTTTGTTTTTTTGTTTTTTTATAGATTTTAATTACTTGTTCCACTTGTTTTTGAGAGGCTCCCAGTAAAAGCCTTCTGAACAATGAACACTGAAGGAATCCCACAATAAAAACACGCTGAACATGTAGGAACACAACACGCTAACAAATAGCTCAAAGATGTTTGGAGTACAATGATATAAAACATAGGAAATCACGTTAGAGGAGGAGGAACAAGCACATTGTCAGAAATTTGGATTTTATTATTATTATTTTTAATTCACATGTTAACAGCAGGTCATTAAATGTAAGATGATATCAATTCCTCATGTTTTCATTAAGTGATGCTTAAACTCTTTTTAAAATCAATTATAATAGATGATATTTTGGGAGGTCATGGCGCAGAGATATTTTACTATCAGTGTTTAAGAGAATTTACAGCCATTGAAGTAGTTGAGGCTTATTTGGAAAAATGTGACGTTTTTAGGTATAATAAATAATACCTATAGATGATAAAGAGAGTGTGTGTTATTAGGCTGGCTGCCTCTATTACAAGGAAAAATAAAAAGCTCACTATTTAGTGGGAAATGTAGGCCTGTTTCTAGTTTGCATCTCAACTTATTTGTCATTACGTAGGAAAACCGCTTTACTGCTGCTGATACTGTCTATGAAATAAGCGGAGGTGAGCTCCAGTAGACGGTGGTTGAGAGTCACGGAGCTGACACCAATTTCAAGCACAATAACTGTGCACAAAGCGACACATGAAAGATGGCCCTGATCCATGGTAAATGAAAAACACCCTGCACATCAGCAGATAAAGTCAGGCGCCCTGACCACGACACAGCTGCACGATTCAGAAATAAGCTGATAGTTCCATAGTTCCCTATGACTTCAGCGCCAGGACTATGATGACGATGGGGCAAAAAGAAATTTGAAATTTTCTTCATGAGTCGTTCCAGGTTAAGAAAAGTCATTTTCTTGGGAGCATCCGATTCACAAGTTAAAATTCTTTGATCAGTTATGGAAAACTACCATCTAAGCATACTAACGTTAACCAACATGTGTCTCTGGAGAGCATTCTAACTTACACCACGGAAGCGTGATGCTAGCTGATGAAGAGGGGTAGTTAGTTTTAATGGATTTATGGTGACATGACTGATGAGAGGTAACTCAGTTATTAGTTATAATGTTTGTATCAGCGGTGGGTTCAGAGTTAATGAAGTGAGTGGTCTGGTATGTCGAGTTAAAAATAAGAACTAGTTCATATTTATGAATCATCTTGTTCTCGGGTAATTATACTTCACAATCCTTATAAACGACTCATCAACGATCTTCGTGAATTGTTGTCAGTCGTTCCTTTTTGTCCAGTTTTGTCTACTATGTGTTGTGTTACCGCTGGATAATATTTCACATTTACACTGTAGGCTACTCATGAATAGGCACCGTCATCAAATTACACTTACCTGGCAGCTGTAAGAAATCCATATCGATGCAAATCAATGTTCGTTATTCACAGAGAAGTTTGGCTCTGTCCCACTGTTGATCCCAAACAAGAAATTTGGCAGAATTCTGTATGTAGATAAATCTGTCAGCCTGGCAGTGTTGTTAGAAGTCTGTGATAGTAATTCATACAATCTGACACATACTGACACTGTGGTGTCAGGCTGCTGCATTTAAAGAGCATCAGGTAAAGGGAGGTGTGGTCAGCAGCCAGCTGCTCTTTGGCTGTCACTGAATAGCAGACTGTAAAGACACCTGCATGTTGCTTTAGTTATGTAACATGGTGTCATGTGGTGATACCAGTTATGCTCCAAAATGATCACAGTGATAAAGAAAAAACATCTCACCTGGCTCCACCGGCATTTCCTAATGCATCAAGTTTTGGTTTATTTGAACAGTATCAGTATCCAGTACAATTAACACACATCACCATTGATATAGGTCTATATATTATTATATATATTATATATGATATGATATATTATATGATGATCATGATATATGATATATACGGTTAAGAAATGTGTATCATATATTATGATATATATAATATATGGTGTATTTAATATATGATATATTAGGTATATGTTGACAATGATAGACTGGATTTCATTATTAGAGGGTATACTACTATATGCAAGGATGGGGCAGTGGTAATTGTGGAGGATGTGCAATATTTATTAAAGAAGGAATGAATTATAGAGAATTAAAAACAGTACAAGAATTGGAAGTAATAGTCACTGAGGTATGGATCAAGAAAAACAAAATTTTACAAATGTAAAAAGTTAGAAAAAGAGAAACTAGAAACAATACTGGAATGTTGGAGAGGTAGTATTATCTGGTGTGGAGATTTCAATGTACACAGCACATTATGGGGTGAACAGGAGGATTTAAATGGAGAGATATTAGAGATAATGGATGAAAAGGAATTGGTATGTTTAAATGATGGGTCAAGCACAAGGGTTACTTTTGCAAAGGGTACAGAATCAGCAATAGATCTCACTTTGGTGTCATAGTCTTTGGCCAGGAGAACTAGTTGGGAGGTAGTTAAAGAGAGCACTATAGGTAGTGATCACTATCCAGTATGCATAAATATAGGAGTGGAAAGAGGGATTACAAGATGAGAGATCAGAAGCAGAGATCAAAATCAGACTTTATTGCCAAGTAAGTTTGCACATACAAGGAATTTGTGTTTGGTATATTGGTGCTAAAGAACAGTTATAGTAAAAGAAAAGAGCGAAGAGCAAGAACTATATTTACAAGGAACATAAATATACATAATTAAAAAGTAAAGTGTAAAGTATAAGTATAAAGTGTAGAGTGCAAAAATGTTAGAAGGTGGCAGTGATTGTCCGGATGTGTGTTAATGTAATGCATAGATGTACGGAGAGAGGGGAGATGGAAGTTTGAAAAGGCAAATTGGGACAAGTACAGAATGATAACTGAAGGGAAGTTAAAAGAGGTAAATGTGGATCAGGAAATGACCTTAACACAGATATAAGCAGGATTATTGTAGAAGCAGCAAAGGAATCTGTAACAAAAAGAGCTGGTAGTAAGAGACAAAAGATAGTTCCATGGTGGACACAAGGATGTTCTACTGCAATTAAAAATCGAAATAAGGCATTTAAAGTCTTGAAGAAAACACACAGTTTTCATAAATTAGAGAAATCAAAAAATATAATTATAAGTTGTGTATATAGAGCCCTGGGAATCAACATTGGTACAGCAAAAATCAAAAACAGTTTTTACCCAACAGCAATAATTACACTCAATGCAGCCAAAAACATAACCTGAGGTGCAATAAGAGACTGTGCAACAAGAACAGAATGTATGGTGTGTGTGTGTGTGTTTGTGCTTGTTTTTATCAATTTTATTTATTGTTTCTATTTCATTTATTTTATTTTATATTATATTTCAGGCATGATGCATCGACTGGATGCCATTTTTAATTTTGTTGTACATGTGACAATGACAATAAAGATATTCTGATTCTGATTCAAGGATAAACAGTCAGAAATGTACAACTCAATCAATAACAAGATGGTTTTTGTCTGTGGAGATTTCAATATACACTGCTCAAAAAAATAAAGGGAACACTTAAACAACACAATGTAACTCCAAGTCAACTGCACTTCTGTGAAATCAACCTGTCCAGTTAGGAAGCAACACTGATTGTGAATCAATTTCACCTGCTGTTGTGCAAATGGAACAGACAACAGGTGGAAATGAGAGGCAATTAGCAAGACAACCCCTATAAAGGAGTGGTTCTGCAGGTGGTGACCACACACCATTTCTCTGTTCTCATCCTTTCTGGCTGATGTTTTGGTCACTTTTGCATTTTGTCAGTGCTCTCAACCCTAGAGGCAGAGTCTGGAGATGCTGTGGAGAACATTCTGCTGCCTGCAACATCCTCCAGCATGACCGGTTTGGTGGTGGGTCAGTAATGGTGTGGGAAGGCATTTCTTTCCATGTGCTAGCCAGAGGTACCTTGACTGCAATTAGGTACCAGGATGAGATCCTCAGACCCATTGTGAGACTATATGCTGGTGCAGTGGGCCCTGGGTTGCTTCTGATACATGACAATGCTAGGCCTCATGTGGCTGCAGTGTGTCAGCAGTTCCTGCATGATGAAGGCATTGATGCTATGGACTGGCCTGCCTGTTCCCCAGACCTGAATCCAATCGAGCACATCTGGGACATCATGTCTCGTTCCATCCACCAACGCCACGTTGCACCACAGACTGTCCAGGAGTTGACTGATGCTTTAATCCAGGTCTGGGAGCAGATCCCTCAGGAGAACATCCGCCGCCTCATCAGGAGCTTGTAGGGAGGTCATACAGGCATGTGGAGGCCACACACACTACTGAGCCTCATTTTGACTTGTCTTGAGGAATATCCACTAAAGTTGGCTCAGCCTCTAATGTGATTTTCCACTTTTGAGTATGATTCCAAATCCAGACCTCCATGGAATAATTTGATTTACATTGATCATTTTTGTTATTTTGTTCTCAACACATTCCATTATGTAATGAAAGATTTTCAAATGGCATATTTCATTCATTGAGATCTAGGATGTGTTATTTTAGTGTTCCCTTTTATTTTTTTTGAGCAGTGTAGATCTGGTAAATCCTCATGGACAAATGCAAACAACAAATTTTATAAATTCTGTGTTTTGCATGGGATTGTACCCTTTAATCACTCAGCTGAGCAGGATAACTGTAAATACTGCAACACACTCATCAATAATGTATTTACAAATGTTACTGAGGGAAAGATAACTGGGGGTTTAATCATAAATGATATTAGTGATCATTGTAATCACGTAACCTTTGAAACCAGCAGGAATAGAAATGAGGAGATAGAAAAAGGTTGATTAATACGATGAGTAACTGAAGATGTAGATGAGTCTTATGAAAAATGTATTTCCATCATATCAAAATTGTATGATAAACATTGACCTCTTGTGGTTGAAAAAAATATCAGGAAAAATATCAAGAAAACTTTTGGAGTTTTAAATGAAATTATAAAAAATGAACAGAAATTACCCATGTTACTTTTATTCCAACAATGACATGGTTTTGGGGGAAAATGAACTGATAGCAAACAAGTGTAATGAATACTTTGTAGAAGTAGGAACACTTTTAGAAAATTCCATTCAGCCTCCAAGTAGCACTGACGGAGTAAACAGAAATTATTTAGTAACATCAATACACATTCAATGTTTATTAGAGAAACTGACAAAAAAGAAATAATTCATATTGTACATAAATCTATAAGTAAAAAAATCAGCAGACTGGAATGGTTATGATATGTCTATGATGTAAAAAAAATATTGACTGTATCGTTAAACCTTTGAATTATATCTGTAATCAGTCCCCAATGATGGGAAAATTTCCCAAACAAATGAAAATGGCCAAGGTCATTCCAGTATATAAATCTGGTGACAAACGTGTTCTCAAATTATAGGCCTATCTTACTGTTATCACAGTTTTCAAACATTTTAGAAAAAATATTTGTTAAAAGGCTAAATGATTTCATATCTAAACACAAAATACTATGCAAACAGCAATATGGATTCAGGAAAAGCCGGACTATCTCATTTGCACTGATGGATTTTGTTGAACAGATAACAAACGGCACAGAGAGAAATTCATTCACAGTAGGACTTTTTTTTTTGACCTACAAAAAGTGTTTGATACTATTGATCATAAATTGTTATTATCTAAATTACAGAGGTATGGTATCAGAGGACTGACCCGGTCTTGAAAACATTGAAATGTAGTTGAAAATGAAGTTGAAATCAACACAGTGCTTGAAGCATTTTTTTAGGAGTAATAATTGACAATAAATTAAGTTGGAAATACATAAACCATGTCAAAGCAAAAATGACAAAATCTATTGCAATACTGTATAAAGCTCAAGATTCTGTAAGTAAAAAATCATTATACACACTATGCTATTCACTCATAGTCTCATACATGACTTATTGTGTATAGGTATGGGGGAATACATATAAAACAAATACAAACACAATTTTTTTTACTGCAAAAATTTTTAAAAAGAACAGTTACCGCAAAGTTTTCAGAAGTTGTTTAAAATGAAAGATGGCAAGAACAATCTGAGAGGAACATACATATTTGAAAAACCTAAGATATGAACAACTGTCAAAAATCATTGTCTGTCAGTCAGGGGTGTTAAACTGTGGAATGATCACTCTGAAAATGTTAAAACATGCAGTACTCTGAATAGGTTTAAAAAACGTTATAAGAATAGTTTAATCATGAAATATATTTTGGAAAATTAAAACTAATGTGACAATACCAGAAACAGCAGAAATGATGATATCAATAACCTCTGCCTGTTGTTGTCATTAACCTGATTTTGTGATATTTATGTCCTTGTAAGGTAAGAGGGGTAGGTGTTAAAAATGCTTTAGCTTCAGCCTGCACCCTTTTGGTTTTTGTTATTGGAAAGAGTAATGAAGAAAGGAGAGAGAGAGAGAACAATAGCAAGAAATACAGAAGCACTGCAAGATGCCCCAGGGAAGGATCAAATTAGTTATTATATGTAAAAAAAAATTATAATGGTAGAAGTAAAGAAATATTGTTACGATTATTTAACAAAGTGTGGGAAGTGGGATGTCTACCAAATCAATGGAAAGAATCAGTAATTGTCCCTATATGTAAGGTAGGTAAAGATACATGCTTAGCAGAAAGTTATAGACCCATTGCTTTGACGTCACATGTAGGTAAAGTTATGGAAAAAATGATAAATGAGAGCTTAAAGTACCACATAGAGACAAAAGAGCTTCTGAAGAACTATCAGAGTGGATTTAGGAAAGGAAGGAGCCAGCTCTCTGTTTATAAAATAAAAATTATCTAAAATGGGAATAAGAGGGAGGATGTCTAGATGGGTGAAAAGCTTTTTAACAGACAGATTATTATCAGTAAGAATGGAAAGAGAACATGGTAGTAAGTATTTAGTGGAAAATGGAACTCCCAAAGGGAGCAAAATCAGTACAGTGTTGTTTTCGATTATGATAAATGAAGTATTCAGTAATGTAGATGGATCTGTTGGTGTAGCATTATTTGCAGATGATGGAGTTATGCAGGGGATAAATATAGAGTTCATAGTTTAAAAGATGTAAGAAGCAATAAAAAAAGTAGAGGAATGTGCGATGGGGTGGGGTTTTAGGTTTTGGCTTAACAGGCGAATATAGCAGCAAGAGCCATTCTGGTCGAGACTCCTTTTCGGAAGGTGGCGATAATGCACCTGAAAGCTGTTTTCCAACTGCCCTTAAAAAAGAAAAAGAAGAAGAAGCAGCAGCTGGTGTTGGGCGGAGCTTGAAGGAGGAAGTGGAGTAACAACAACACAACGTCGTTACAAATATCAACGTTATATATGTGGACATGTATTTCATCTTCACCACGTTTATTCTTTAAATGTCTGAGGTAAGGATATTTCTTTGGTTTGTACAATGCGCATGTTTCAGTGGCGGTAAGATAGTGTTAGCCTTTTCCTATCCGTTGTTAGCTTAGCTAATGCTAATGAATTTATTGACATGGAAGATTGAAATTCATTTATAGGCTTAGCTAGTTTTTATTCCACACTTTGTACGCAGTAATGACTAGTCTGTCCGACCGCAGTGCACCGGCTGGTAAAATAAAAACTACGCTACTTTAGCTCGCTAGCTGACAATGCTTTGCACTGTACTAACGTTATTACATGCTACAGTGAAATCAGTGAAGCCATTTGACAGCGTGACAGCTGACCAGCTCTGAAAAAATATAAGGTTGTGTCACAGCTGTCCCTGTATGCTCTCTGGTCACAGTTTGTACCGTGTTTCATATTAATGAGTGCCATGTTATGACAGGAATCCGACTTTATCTTCTGCATGAACTTGGAGAAACATTTAAGAGAGGTTTTGAGAGATAATTTTTCCTTTTTAAGAAATTTGCAAAAGAAAATCAAAACGCTGTTCTGTCACTACAGGGTATTGAGTATAGACAGAGAAAATTAATTTTAGCAATAGTGTTAGCAAAATAACAAAATGAGAAAAAAGCAGAAGGGTCTGAAGATGCAGGATGCTTGAAAAACTGCCTGTTACTATGTGAAAGTGTATCATTTGAACAGTCATTTGAGTTATAATCTTTTACTGTAGGTGTGGTTTCAACCTATGAATATTTAAGTATGTGATTGTGCATGATGTTTACAGTTGTGAAAAACAAATTATTTTTGGTGTGTATGAGAGAGAGAGTTGTGACAGTCTGTATTTTTCTCTATTAGCTCAAGAGCATTTGCTTGAAGCTTTTGGATACAACTGGTACTTTATATTATTGAGAAACACTATGGAGGAGACAAGTCGGGAGGCAGTTGCCACTGCAGTGCAGCGTGTGGCAGGAATGCTGCAAAGATCCGACCAGCTAGACAAAGTGGAGCAGTACAGAAGGAGGGAGGCCCGCAAAAAGGCCTCTGTGGAAGCCAGGCTGAAGGTAATGTGTTAAGAGACAGTATAGCATAGTCTCTGAATTCACACCTTCATTTTACACAAATATTCACTCACTGTTTAATTCAGCAACATGTTTTTGTCAGTAAAATGTCAGAAAAAAGTGTAAAATCACAAGTTCTCCTCAAAGGTCGATCATCTAAACCTCACAGTTTAAAATGACAAAAGACAGAGAAATTTGAAATTTGTCACCAGTCTTCAGAAGCTAGAACCAGGGAATTGTCGTATTTTTGCTTGAAAAATGAAAATTTATAAAAATTGCTGATGATCGTTTTCAGTTAAACAAAAAAAAGATCAGTTGACTCACTGCTTCAGCACTAAAACAATTTACTCTGTCGAGCAATCAAAAATAATTGATAATCACTAAAGAAATCAAGTTTGTCAAAACACTAAAGGAATATGTAAGTCAAAATGTCAGTGCAGTTTGCATGTCCCAGTAACAAAATAAATACAGATAACCTCAGCTTCATATTAGTTCTTGTTTTCACTGGAACAAAATTCTCTTAATTTCCAGCCCAGTCCCAATATTTCTTCATCTGGTCTCCTGACTTTTGTCATTTCTAGTTCCATCCATCATGATCCCTTTTGTCACCTGCTCATTTTCACTTCTGTTTGTTTGCTCAATGTTGTATGTTGGAGGGCTTCTTCATTAGACTTCCCTCATTTACAGACTACTGACCTTTCTCCTATTTGTGACAACAGGCATGTTTAACTAAGTAGCTTTTTTTAAAATATCCCATGCACTCCTGATCTTAATGTCACATTGTAATAGTCTTAAATAAAAATAAAAATACTAACTTCAGTCACTAATTGACAGTAATATCTGTCTCTTGATGACCACTTATGTTCTTCAGGCAGCTATCCAGTCCCAGCTGGATGGCGTTCGCACTGGACTGATCCAGCTGCACAGTGCCCTGACGGACGTCAAAGACATCCAGAGCTCATTGGCTGATGTGAGTAAAGACTGGAGGCAGAGCATCAACACCATTGAGAACCTGAAAGATGTCAAGGATGCCGTGGTTCAGCACAGTCAGCTTGCCTCTGCTGTGGAAAACCTTAAAAACATTTTCTCTGGTAAGTTTAGTCTAATCCTAAGTAAAAGATATCACTGATGTGTGTCCCATCACAGACAATATACTGTTACTGTAGAAACATCTGAGGTTTTAGACAAGCCCATGAAGTCTGACTCAGACTCATGATGGGAAGAAAAAGTTCTAGTTTTGACCCTGAATTGATACTCTGTGTCACTTTGTTGTGTGTACAGTACCAGAGATTGTTGCAGAGACCCAGCAGCTGATCGAGCAGGCTGAGCTACTGCAGGCCCACAGGAAGCTGATGGAGCTGGAGTGTTCACGGGATGACCTCATGTATGAGCAGTACCGCATGGACAGCAAAAACACCAGTGACATGAACCTCATCTCCATCTATTTTGAAGATGTAAGCTCAAGTATTACAGTCTTGTAACATAACTGTGAAACATAAATATTACATATGTCATCACCATCATTACGGATCACACTGACTTTTTCTCTCTTCAGGTACTGATAAAGTATAATCAGTACAATGTACATTCCCACAGCATTATTTCCAACAGTACAACAGCAAGTTTTGTCACACTCACTTTCTATTCTCTAAAACAAATACTGTTTTCATTCACTAATTATCTCCAACCGTCAGTAATTCAACTCTGCCAACTCTGAAAGTTATTAAATATCTTCCTGTCTTTCTGGTAGATTTATAGTGTGAAAAATTAGCAGAATGTGTCAATGTCCATTGATGGTAACTTAGCAATTATGCAGAATTTATGTGAGAGGACAGATAATTTAATTCCCTAATGTTTAGCGACCCATATTTTTTTATGCTGAACAGATCACGTAGTACAAATATAGAGTTTTTCAGATCCATAATGGACCTGAGGTCATTTCTTGACTAGTGCTGTCTTGGTACTGTGGTTTGTCTGAAAACCAGATTCTTATTTTTCAAAAATATTGTTAGTGTTTATAAACTAATTTAACTGATTCTAAACAAGATTCTCTAAATTTTACCTAAGAATACTAGATTTGATACTGGTCTGTATTATTTAGTATTGCAGCATCTAAATTGTTTCTCTTCAGGATATATTTAACTATTGTGGTCTTAAGAGCAGTTGGGGAGTTTTATATACAGTATATTCAGTCTAAATTTTATAAGCTAAAGCTTCAAGGCAGCCCATTTTAGTCTCTTTCTCTTCTATTCTAGGTTCAGGGGTTGTCAGATGAGCTGGCCAAACAGTTATGGATGGTACTGCAGAGGTCCATGGTAACGGTTCGTCGTGACCCTACTATGCTGGTGTCAGTGGTTCGTATCATTGAGCGAGAGGAGAAGATTGATCGGCGTATGGTTGACCGCAAGAAGCAGACTGGATTCATCCCACCTGGACGACCCAAACAGTGGAAGGACAAGATGTTCGAGGTAAGAGGAGTTGTCAGAGTAATACTTTTTAAAATACTCAAAGTCATGAAGAATATTACTGGGACAGTTGGCTTGAAGGAGATTATTTCTTCATCTTCTTGTTTGCTGAGTTTGCCTACCTGTTTTTCTTTACCTGACTCTTCATCATCATTATCTACCCCTGATGCTAACTCATCCAACTCTCCATCCTCCTCTTTTTAGACCTTTCGTCTTCATCCAACTCATACTTTTCTTGTGATTCATCTTCCTTATCCAGTCCCTCTTCCCTTTTAATATTCCATATTGTCTTTTTTTTCTCCTTTTCTTCATGCAATTTTTCTTCCTCTTTGTCTTCTAATTCTTGTCTTCTGCTGACTTTTAATCTGACACTGCCCAAATGGTAGGCAGAGGTCAGTGTCAGATGGAAGCTGAATGGATGGTAATGTTTGCAATGTTATTCCTCTTGGCCTTCATTCGTTCATCCTACAGCAGTTTGTAGTGTACTTACAAACAACAAATGATGATCCGCTCTTCACCTTCTGCTCCAAATATTTTATTTTTGTTTTGCCTTTCTTCTACTCTGAACTGCCACGGCAGGGTGTGTGCAAAGCTGTGGTGGCTGGCTGTTAATTTGAGGAGCGCTTGATTTGATATGCAGGAGAGTTTTCATTGAATGCAGTACGCACTTAAAATGCCAATTTCGTAGATGATCAGGTTCATTTAATTGTGGGGAGCCAAAATCATAATTGCAGTTGATAGTCTGCAGTTGATTGTGCAGCACTAGTCTCTAGTCACTAGCCCAAATATGTAGACCATGTGTAATTTTTTCAATCATGATCAACAATTGAACTTGACTGTTCGTGGAACATGGTCTCACCGGTAGGTTTGCTTGTAGATTGCATTTCAACACTTTGCTGAAATGCACTTACATTTTGTGAGTATGGAACATTATAGAAATCATAGTAAAACTAAATTTGATTTGCTGTGAAAAGATGTGATATTGAAGTTTTAGTTGACTCTACCTCAGTAAGAGGTGTTTATCTGCTCAGCCCTGCAGACTCACCAATGAACTTTGCTGGAAGTCTCTCATCTGTTTCTGTTGCAGGTGTTGGAGGGTACAGTCAGCACCCGCATTGAGGGTACTCAGGCAGTGACGAGAGAGGCTGATAAAATGTGGCTGGTTCGCCTTCTAGAAATAACCAGGAAGTATGTTCTGGATGACCTCATTGTTGTCAAGAACCTCATGGTGCAGTGCTTCCCCCCACACTACAACACTTTCAACAGGTAATAGGAAGGTTTCTAAGGTTATGTGCCTACATAGATTAGGCAACTAATTTATGTATAGACTAGAAAAGTTATTGAATTCACTGTGCTGCTCAATGCATGATTTATTGTCGTGAATCAATCAACGCAGAGTAAATATCAATATGACACGTTTGACTATTCAGATTGTTTTTATTGGCTCTCTTGCATGACATATGCTTTAGTGATGAGTGGATCTTCAAATTCAATAAAATGTTTGATTTTCAGCTGGATTATGTGAACTGCAAGTATTCTATTTACTCGCTTGGAGGAAAAAAGCAGTCGAGTGTTGTTATTGTGTGTTACTACAAAGTGTATTGTGTATTAAATTTAAGCACGTGAACTGATGAAGACTTGAAAAAAGTCAAAGTATTAAGTTATATATACACATTCAGGTATTATATGCATGTATGTGTGTTTCAGGTTTTTCAGTCTCTACCACAATGCTGTGTCCATTCGCGTTAAAGAACTGGCTGCTGAGGACTTGGAGGCTAATGAGATTGTGTCCCTGCTAACCTGGGTCCTCAACACATATAAGAGGTACAAACACACAAGCATTCACTTTCACAACCTTATTGTGTATTTTAAGACATTTATCAGTTCAAAGATGGAACTTTGAAACAGGTTTGCCCCAACAATGGGGCCTGTGCATATCTAGTTTATATTAGGGAAACTGTCAAATTCATCAAGTGTATTTTCCACAGTGTAGTCTGTGCAAACACTTGATTTGTGATGTCTCCCATGGTGAGCTCTATGATGTATTAAATAGTGAATCAGCATGCTCAAGCCCAGTATGTATACAGTAGATGCATTCTGAATCCTCAAAAGTAAAACTCAAAATCAAGAGTCATACAGCACATTTTGGGCAGATGCCTTTCCTAGCAACTAGCAACAGTGTCACTGTGACACAACAGGTATTTCAACACCTGGTTAAGCTGACATTTTGTTTGCCATCATGACCACCAGTCCATCTTGCTTTACTGCAATAAGAGGCTGTTGTTAGTTTGATTTCCCTGGCACATCTAGAGTTAAAATTATGGTCTGTTGATATGTTGTTGTAAAACTCTTTCAGATGTAAATTTGTCCAACCAGCACAAATAAGCATGTTTCCTAAAATGTTGAACTGTCCCTTTTAAGGAAAAGACTTTATACACTGCTCAAAAAAATAAAGGGAACACTTAAACAACACAATGTAACTCCAAGTCAATCGCACTTCTGTGAAATCAACCTGTCCAGTTAGGAAGCAACACTGATTGTGAATCAATTTCACCTGCTGTTGTGCAAATGGAACAGACAACAGGTGGAAATGAGAGCCAATTAGCAAGACAACCCCTATAAAGGAGTGGTTCTGCAGGTGGTGACCACAGACCATTTCTCTGTTCTCATCTGTTCTGGCTGATGTTTTGGTCACTTTTGCATTTTGTCAGTGCTCTCAACCCTAGAGGTAGCATGAGGCGGTGTCTACAACCTACAGAAGTTGCTCAGGTAGTGCAGCTCATCCAGGATGGCACATCAATGCGAGCTGTGGCAAGAAGGTTTGCTGTGTCTGTCAGCACAGTGTCCAGAGCATGGAGGAGATACCAGGAGACAGGCCAGTACACCAAGAGACGTGGAGGGGGCCGTAGGAGGGCAACAACCCAGCAGCAGGACCGCTACCTCCTCCTTTGTGCAAGGAGGAACAGGAGGAGCACTGCCAGAGCCCTGCAAAATGACCTCCAGCAGGCCACTAATATGCATGTTTCTGCTCACACTGTCAGAAACAGACTCCATGAGGGTGGTATGAGGGCCCGACGTCCACAAGTGGGGCTTGTGCTTACAGCCCAACACCATGCAGGGCGTTTGGCATTTGCCAGAGAACATCAAGATTGGCAGATTCGCCATTGGCGCCCTGTGCTCTTCACGGATGAGAGCAGGTTCACACAGAGCACATGTGACAGACGTGACAGTCTGGAGATGCTGTGGAGAACGTTCTGCTGCCTGCAACATCCTCCAGCATGACCGGTTTGGTGGTGGGTCAGTAATGGTGTGGGGAGGCATTTCTTTGGAGGGCCGCAGGGTCCTCCATGTGCTAGCCAGAGGTACCCTGACTGCAATTAGGTACCGGGATGAGATCCTCAGACCCATTGTGAGACTATATGCTGGTGCAGTGGGCCCTGGGTTCCTTCTGATGCATGACAATGCTAGGCCTCATGTGGCTGCAGTGTGTCAGCAGTTCCTGCATGATGAAGGCATTGATGCTATGGACTGGCCTGCCTGTTCCCCAGACCTGAATCCAATCGAGCACATCTGGGACATCATGTCTCGTTCCATCCACCAACGCCACGTTGCACCACAGACTGTCCAGGAGTTGACTGATGCTTTAATCCAGGTCTGGGAGGAGATCCCTCAGGAGAACATCCGCTGCCTCATCAGGAGCATGCCCAGGCGTTGTAGGGAGGTCATACAGGCATGTGGAGGCCACACACACTACTGAGCCTCATTTTGACTTGTCTTGAGGAGCCTGTGAATATTCTCATTCATCCAGGTCATAGTTATCTCAAGGAAATTTCAATCGAACGCAACTGGACTTAGTTATTGTCTAGGAAGACGTTTCACCTCTCATCCAAGAGGCTTCATCAGAGGCTTCGTCAGTTCATGCTTGTCTTGAGGAATTTCCACTAAAGGTGGATCAGCCTGTGATGTGATTTTCCACTTTTGAGTATGATTCCAAATCCAGACCTCCATGGAATAATAATTTTGATTTACATTGGTCATTTTTATGTTATTTTGTTCTCAACACATTCCACTATGTAATGAAGAAAGCTTTTCAACTGGCATATTTCATTCATTGAGATCTAGGATGTGTTATTTTAGTGTTCCCTCCTGTTTTTTTGAGCAGTGTATATTAACTCATAGCGCTTTATCACATGCTCAAAGAATTCAAGAGGCACCTGCAGGCGCAACTGATGAATAGTTAGTCTATGTACGTGTGCATGTTTGTGTTACAGTGTAGAGATGATGGGCCATCCAGAGCTCCATTCAGAGTGTGACATCAACCAGCTGGAGGCTCTGCTGCCTCAGGATGTGGTAGATGACCTACTCAGCAAATATGTCCAGACTTTTACTGTAAGTTCCACACACACCAACAGGGACACTAATGAGTGTCCCTCAAGTTAATTAGTCTATAGACTTTACCTCCATTATGCCTGCCTGTATTGGCACAGAAACAATGTGGACCCAGACTCTCTGTTGACTGTCCATGTCTTCAGTCTAATATAACAGGCTGGCTGCGCAAGGCCCTTGAAACAGATAAGAAGGACTGGCAGAAAGAAACAGAGCCTGAGGCTGACCAAGATGGATACTACCAGACCACACTGCCTGCCATTGTCTTTCAGGTACCACACAGTCACCTCAGACCTTTGACGAAGTATTCCTGACTCTGATAATTTGACAGATTTTCAGTGGGCCAGAGGTGCAGGTTCAGGAAAGACACTCAGTAAGTTTTCCTAAAGGTGTTCCAGTTTTAAATGGCTGTAGACGTCTGGTTCTCTTGTCATTTTGCTGACTAGCATGGCTGCTAAAAATATTTTACCACATGAATATTATCATTCAGGTAATGAACTGTACAGGGTTTTTTTTTTTTTCCAGATTCAGCACTTGGCTCTGAGGCCAGATTTGTCTCATCAGTGTGTTGTATTGAGAACTGAAATTTCCCTTAGGAGTTTGTTGAGACCAAACCAGAACTAAACAGGGAGTGTGAATATTGCACTTCTGTTCTTCAACTGGCCACCAAAATGTGCAATCTGCAAATGTTGCTCAGTGTCTACAGGATGTATAAATAGGCAAATGTTGGTGATAATATGTCAGTAGTGTGTTTAGAGCTGAATTCCTCTTGCCCCCACCCCAAAAAAATGCAGGTTTAAATTTGAGACAAGAAGTGTAGAACCCTGGATACATCCGAGTTTTAGTTTGAAGGTCACAACATGTAATCTAAACACATGCAAATGAGGCACATTTGTGAACATTCAGCTGTAGGGACTGGTATACTGAAAAAAGAAAAAAGTGAAAGGTTTGAATACTTCCTGAAGCCACTGTGTTTGTTTCCTCATCTGTTTTAATGAAAACATTTACTAGGATAGCACAGCATTCATTTCGCTCTACCTCTCACTTTTTGATTTTAATGAATCCTCAATCTTGATCAGATGTTTGAGCAGAACCTGCAAGTTGCTGCACAGATTGATGGGGAATTCAAAGAGCAAGTTCTGAAGCTGTGCCTGAAACAGATGAACACATTCCTTATCAGGTAATTTTTTCCTACTGTTTGACTTTCTTTCTGATGTAATAAAGGTCTTTTAAACCAAGTTTTAGATTTCTGGGAATCATTCCATCATCACCACCAGTCCTCCGGCTCAATGACATCTGAATCTATTCACATTTAAGGTCTAATGAAAAATCAAATTAATAAACTACTGCAATAATTCAGAAAACAATAAAGCAGCTGCTGTGTAAAGCTACATGCAAACAAATGTGTGTGTTGTGTGCAGGTACAGAGAGGAGGCAGTGACCTACAAAGAGGACCACCTGAGAGACAGACAGCTGCCTCAATGTTATGTGCAGTACATGATAGCCATCATTAACAACTGCCAGACATTCAAGTAAGATTTAATTTTGTACATTTACTAGTGTTACCACTTTCAGTAAATGACAACTTTGGTCATGATGTCAAGTGGAGTTTGATCATTGTTAATGTTTCAGGTGAGAGTCATGGCCTGAAGTCTTGGGTGTGTGGCTATATATATATATATATGTTTTCATCTGTGTTTATCTAACTCTTATTTATATAGGGTAGGTTTTCTCAGTATACGTGCTTATTTACAGAAATTTCTTCAAATTGACTTAAAAGAAAAAACTGAAATGTCAGTGAAATAAGTATTCAGACCCATCACTGTAACACGTGAAATTTAGCCTAGGTTCCTCCCATATCTCTAGATTGTCTCTGAGATGTTTCTACACCTTGATTGGAGTCCACCTGTGGTAAATTCAGTTGATGGGATATGATTTGGAAAGGCACACAAGGTCTCACAGCTAATAGTGCAATCACCAACAGTATCATCAGGGTAGAGATGAATTTGATGAACACACAGAAGAGAAAATCTCATTTATATAGATAGTGAACAGGACAAGTCCCAAAATGGATCCTAGCAGCACTATCTGTACTCAGATATGTGTCCTTTGATCAATGATAATGATTAAAATTAAGAATATAAGTTGGCTGAGCACAGAACCTTTGGGCACTCCATTAACAACATTAAGCCAGTTTTACCTGAGCCCATTGGCTTTCACACACTGAGTCCTACTTGCCTGATCATATGAGGTATGGCTATTAAATAACGAAACTGATGCTGTAATACAATTTTATTGAACATAAATATTTTTCAATGTCTTTCTCCTTCAACATCCTCCCCTTCTGCATCAACACACCCTTAGTGTCAGGAATTGAGATTTTAAAAATCTGGAATTATAGTGTAAAGAACCCTTGAGAATATCTCAGTGCATTTGGCAGAACCAGCACTTTATCTTCCTTCTCATTTTTTTAATAGTGAGAGCTAGGGCTGCACGATTCTGGAAAAAATGAGAATCACAATTTTTTTGCTGAGAATTGAGATCACGATTCGCTCTCACGATTTTTTTTTTTTTTTTTTTTTTTTACTAATTTACCCGATACACAAGGATGCGGAACAGAAAATATAATGGTGCCTGATATAGAACAGGCCATATCTTAAAGAGTACAGTCTAGACCTGCTCTATATGAAAAGTGCCTTGAGATAACTTCTGTTGTGATTCGGCACTATATAAATAAAACTGAATTGAACTGAGTTGAATGTTTGGCTAAGTGATAGTTGATCGAGTCTGTAATTTCCTTGTGTCTATGGGAGCTCGTCAGGTATGGTAATAAATTGTGTAAGGTTCTAAGGCTGGCCCCGAAATGTCGACAATTCGATACATTAGTCAGGAGTACCCTGATTAGGGCTGGGTATCATTCAGAAATGTTCGATACCGGTTCCTTAACGATACTTCGATACCAATTTTATAAAATCAATTCTAACAAAGAAAATTACGTTACATATTATATATATTCAGCTTTGGCATTTTTCCACTCGAAGCAGTTTTCTAACATAAAAAATATACAACAAATATTTTTCAGTGCAAAAGAACTGTTGCAAACAAGTGACAAGTCAGTGTCTAATGCTCACTGCTGCAGACTAAGGACCTTTTAAATCTAATCTTCGTGCAGTTGAACACAGAGCAACTTTCTGCTCGTAATTGTTTCCCTGCACGTTCAAATGCTTAATCAAATTGGTCGCGTTGCTTTAGCAACGATGTCCTTTTTGCAAATATTGCATGGCACACTACTGGCATCAATCTTGCTAAAATGGAGACACACTTTTGATCTCAGTCGTATTTTTTAACCGCTTCGACACACACACACAAACACACACACACACACACACACACACACAGTTCACAACACAGATTCACGTGAACCGCGTCTGTGGGTGTAACCACATAAGTATATTTCCTGCATGCCTCTACATGTAACGTTACAGCCAATCACCAGCAGCATTATCAGATCTTAATCACGTGATTAACTCCTTGGTACCGAAAAACAACGCATCTTTCAATACCGGTCTTCCAGTTTAACAGGTGATATTTGTTTACCTTTTCGCTTGCTTTACTCCAGATGTTGCAAACATGTTGTCGGTCGCAGATTCGTCATTTTCAGGTAGAGGAGCTACTACCGTGTGCTTGTTTAGTGTGACGAGATATTTAAGGCTAACCCTAACCTTAACACCGGGGTTTCTCCAGGCCTTATTAGTCATTTTTGATGCTCGCTATTAAGCAGGCAGCGACTGTTCATGATAAGTTGTGACTATCACCAGTTGACATGGGCGTGTTTCATGAATCAATAACAGGTGTTAAACGGCTGACAGAGTGACCAAGATTTATGCATTGAAGGTACGGCAGCTAGGAGGCAGACCGGTGGCCTAACGGGGAAGACGCCTGGTTGTGGTTTATATGTCGCTGAAGTTTTATCGTTTGGAATCCCGTCGTGGGACTCGCTAAACATTTATTTATTGTGCAGCATGTTTCAGGTTGTCGACTGTAGGTGGTGTTGAAACGGATATGCATTTTATTTTTTTCATTTGTCCCAACACAACGTCTGACCTCACACTGTCATTAGCCGCTGTCACTCACTCGCTCTCACTGGGTTTATTTGAGTTTAAGCTGCTCTGAATCACATGGTGTAATGGCACATTGTCACTGGCTGAGGGAAATAGGAGCTTTCGTTTTGATGCAGCGGGTGTCTGATGAAAATGCAGCAGAATCGTTGTCATTTAGAAATGAGATCGCATAGAGCTCTGAATCGAGATTGCGATTTTAATATAATTATTCGTGCAGCCCTAGTGAGAGCCTTTGAAAGCAAGTCTTACTGTGTCCTCCTTTTTTACTATGCTCCTTCAAAATTAGGACCAATCCTCCTGCCAGAATCTCCAATGGGAAGTGATGAAACTCTGGTTTCTGTTTTGAAACGTTTTATCAGAGTTTAATCTTTGAAGCATGCAAACTTAACTACCAATAGTCAGGGCTTCCATTGGATTTCCTGGCCCACCTGAATTCTGTGAAAAATGAGTTGCTTTCACTTCAAGTCTCCTTCATAGGCTGAGGTTCCTGATGTTCTGATGATCTTGGGTGGTGGTGAGGTTGGATGCAACAGTCAAATGATGAGGCAGTTGTTGCTGGCTCTTTGGAATGATTGTTCAGCTGGAGAGGCTGTGGCTGTGCTTGGCTAGAAGGACACTATGTTGGCTCCTCACAACAGATCAGGACTCATGGACAGTAGGAGTGGAGCACAGTACGCAATACGCTGTTGTCAAATGGCACACAGTAGCAACATACCAGTAGTCAGCAATGGAATTGATGAAAAGAATTTACATAAGCTGCTGGGGAGTGATAAATGGCAGCAGAATAGGAGTGACATATCATTTGCTTATGCCTATGCCGGTTAAACAGCAGTGACATAGCCACTAAGAATTGACATATGATACAAGAGTGGCAAGTGGCACACCATTGTAATGCTGGTGGACACTGGTATCTGCCAGTGAAATGTGAGAAATAAACTGTCGCACACTGCATCGGCTTACAGTATCATACAGGATATTATCATATTCAGAGGTGGTATATGTAAATAAGAACCATTATATACCAGTGAGAAATAAAAGTTTCATCAGGAAAAATGCCAATATGATTTAAAAACTAACTTGTGAAAAATGTCTCTGATTAAATAAAATATATATCCAGTAACATGAATGATAAATTAGCAAATCATAATAATGAGTTGAAATTAAATAATTGTATTTCTGTATTTTAAACAGTGTATTCATATGAACATTTATTTCATAATGTCTTTAAAAAATTATTTATATTGAGCACTTTGTGGTACCATATTCGAACAGTTATCCTGTGTGTTCCTCAGAGAGTCCATCAACAGTCTGAAGAGGAAGTACTCTCAGTCATCAGAGCCCACTGACAGTGATGCTGCCATAGAGAGGACGCTCAATGAGGTGGCCAAGGAAGGATGTCAGTTCCTATTGGATGAAGTTTTTCTAGACCTCGAGGTAAGAAAGGCTGTTGGACTGAATTATATTTACTAAAGTTAAGTTTAGCAAAGTCTTTGTACTATTACACAAAGTAATTTGTATTTTCATAAAAGACTCAATTATTCTGAAATCTCACAAAGATTTTGAAACAAATACCATGCATTTGCCATTTTACAGGTACTTGTACTGCAAACTATTCCAAACTGGGTCAGAAAACATGAACGCTTTCTTTCCCTCTCTATCTGTACTCAGAATGCAGATATATGTCCTGTGATCGATGATAATGATTAAAATTAGAGACAAATATTAATGCAAATAATGTGATAAACACTTGGAGTCCTACATATGACGACACACTGTGCTGGTGCATTCATTTGTAACCAGCCACTGTAAGCAAGAACTGGACAGTGGCAGCAGCCAGCCTTTACCTGGCTTTTAAAGAAAAGAAAGACTTGAGTCCGAAATAAATTTCAACTTCAGTCTTAATTTCCTCACTGTCACTTCACTGTTTTCACTGTTGCCTAGAAGAAAGACATTCAAATATCAAGATATTTACCTGTTTTCTTCCCCTGAGTTATCACATCAATAGTATCTGGAAGTTTTTTCCTTGAAATAGAAAATTACTTTTTTGTCTTCATTTAACACAACCTTGAGTTGAATAAGCTGACACTATAAATTATTAAACCCAAATAGAAGTGCCTCCATGACCACAAATGCACAGCTATATAAAACTGTATCACTGTCATGATACTGTGTATAAATGCCATGTGCATCGGCACCTAAATTATTTATATAAAGAGAGAATATAAGTTGGCTGAGCACAGAACCTTTGGGCACTCCATTAACAACATTAAGCCAGTTTTACCCGAGCCTACACTGAGTCCTACTTGATAGATAATTAGAAAACCTGATCATATGAGGTATGGCTATTAAATAACGACACTGATGCTATAATACAATTTTATTGAATATTAACACTTTTCAATGTCTTTCTCCTTCAACATACTCCCCTTCTGCATCAACACACCGCTGCATACAGGTCTTCCACTGATCAAAGCAGTGCAGTAGGTCTTCTTTGGACAGTTGACTCAGATCCTCTGGCGTTCTTTTCTTAACTTCTGACACAGACTCAAAACATGTTCCTTTGAACAGAGATTTGATCTTAGGAAAATGGAAAAAGTCTCACGGTGCTAGATCAGGTGAACAGGGAGGGTGATCAAGCACTGTGATTTGTTTGTGGGCCAGAATCTGCTTTAGAGCGCAGTGTGAACTAGCGCTGAAGTTTTGGGACGACTTTGGCACACGCTTTTGTCATGTTCAAATTTTCATGTAAAATTTGCCGAACTCTCTCTTTATTAATGGAGACCATTTCTGCTATCATTCTTATACTGAGTTGTCGATCATTTCGAACGATTTGTTCAATTTGTTGAATGTTTTCAGAAGTTTTTGATGTGCATGGGCGCCCAGAACGTTCATCATCTTCGACATCCTCTCTGCCTTCACAAAACCTCTTGTGCCATTCAAACATACGTGCACGTGACATGCAGTGTTCCCCATACAATGTACAAAAAGATTCAGCTGCTGTTTTGTTCAATTTCACCAAATTTCAAGTTAATGTGTCGCTTAATTTTTAAGCTAATCATTTTCTGACCCCTTAGCAAGAACACATGCACTTCAATCAGTAGCGAGCAGTGAACTAAAGACATCACTTATTGGAAACTTACAGCAGTTGTGTGTGAATACCAAACCTTTAATATATAACACTTAGTGTGACTGTGAACCACAAAGTTTTTATCATCATAAGCACAGTCTTGTTATTTAATAGCCATACCTTGTATAGCCCAGTGTTAAGCAGCCTTTGCTTCAGGGGTCGCTGCAGTGCATACACAGTATCAAATGCTTTAGACAAATCAATAAATAAAACTGAATAGCTCTGCTTCTTGTCCAAGGTTCCAATATCATTCGAAACTTTTGTTGCAGTAGTAGTAGTACTGTGCTGCTTCCAGACTGATACTCAGACAAAGTAGCATGAGCATGTAAAACCTCTTAAAACTGGTTACTCACAAGTGTTTGAAGAATTTAAGCCAGCGCAGGCCAACAGGAGGTATGGTTATAATTATTTAAATAGGAAACACCACTCTCTTTTAACCAAAGTGCAACAAAAATTCCACACTTTAGTAATCTCATTAACAACAAGGATAAAATTAGAAGTGTGTATAAGAGGGAAAGCAACAAAAAAGGGTCTAAATTGTCTGGACCAGCAGGTTTCTTTACATCTAATTTTAAGGCCTCACATACCACAGTTGAGGTGAATGTCTTAAATCCAAAGCATTCAATGCCAGTCACATAGTCAGTGACATCTGACATTTAGAATTAGAGAGGTAGTGCCAGAAATGAAAAGACGGGAACAGGCAACAAAATATTTGCTGTGCTGTAACACATGGTTTTCATATTAGTGTCACTTATTTCTTTTTCAAAGGTCCACATGTAAGTACTAGATAATGCATAAATGGGCTGGAGACAGATCAACTGCCTTGTGCTTTTCGTCTTAATTGACAGTTAAAAAGGACAAAAACAACTTGACAGAAGATTGAAAGAAGAAAAGAGAAAAAGAAAAATGATTTTTAAAAATGAATTAATTGCTTTGATTTTGATGTTGCATTAATCAGCATCACCTGAATGAGCTGCTGACCAGGAAGTGGCTGACAGGTTCTCATGCTGTGGACACTATCTGTGTGACAGTGGAGGACTACTTCAATGACTTCAACAAGATCAAGAAACCCTTCAATCAGGTAAGAATGGAGCAAAATGTTGGCTCTTAGCAGGGTATTTTGATTAATTGTTATTACATTCCTATGAAACTTAATGGTGTTTGTTTAAAATTATTAGCCCCCCTATGAAATTGAAAGTTTTTTTTCAAAATTTTCCCAAGTGCTTTTTTTTTTTTAACAGAGCAAGGAATCTTCAACATAGCATTTCTAAACATACTAGTTTTCTTTAGAAAGCATAAATTATTTCTATTTGCACACAGTAACAAAACTACCTGGGTCAATATTATTAGCCCCCTTAAGAACTGACCTTTTTATTGAGCCATAGCACAAACCACTGTTGTGCAATGATGTGCTTTAACTTTGTAATGCTCAAAGCTTGTACAATCAAGTTAAAACTGAGGGTTATCTCCCAATTTACACACAGTATAAAAACTTCAGTAAGGGTTTGAGCTGTCACTTGAGAAAGCATCATGCCAAAAACAAAAGAAATCAGTTTAGACTTGAGAAAAAGAATTGTTGTTGCTCACAAAGCAGGAGAAGGATATACAAAGTTATCACAGCATTTCCAAATGTCAAGAACTGAAGTGAGAAGTATCATCAAGAGCCACACAGTACAGAACAAGCCTGGCAGAGGTAGGAAGCGAAAGATTTTAAAGACCCTGGAAAGAAAACTAGTGTGAGACATGTCTAAAGACCCCAGAACAACTGCCAAGACACTAGTAAATGACTTAGCCAAGTCTCAAAGTAGACAATTACTAGAGCTCTGCACAGGAACGGACTGTGAGGTTGCAGACCAAGAAAAACTCAACTTGTGCAGAAGAGACACCTTCAAGCCATACTGAAGTATGTTAAGGACAACCTGGAGAAAGATTATGCATACTAGAAGCATGTCCTTTGGTCAGATGAGACAAAACTAGAGCTCATTGGCCATAGAGACACTGCTTGTGTTTGAAGAAAGAGGGGAGAGGCGTGCCACCCAAAGAACACCGTCCCCACAGTGTGAGTATTATGCTGTAGTGATGTGTCATGTGCAAAAGATGAGAGCCGATGCTTTGTAGTGAATCAGAAGAGCCGGCTCGCATCGAGTGAGAGCCCGGTCGCAGTTTTTTTCCTTTCTCTGCTTACCTCAGTGCTCAGCCTGAGCTCTGCTCAAGGCAGAACTTTGTTTTGATTGGTCAGCATCGCGGCCAATCAGATGTGAGGATATAGGATCATACCATTATGTGAAAACAGACAAGCAAACAAGTTAGACACTGTCTAACTTGCAGTGGAGCGCCCCCCTCTCTGTCTGTCTGTCAGACAGACAACGGTGAGGAGAGTGTGTGTGAGTTTTGGTTGAGTTTGGTTCTGTTCTGTGGATTTATTTGCAGTTTTGTTGTTAATTTGTGCAATAAAATGTTTGATTAAAATATTAAACAAAAGAATGGTTTTGTAACAGAATAAATGCACAAAATTAGGCAATTATAAGGCTTCTCATAAAAACACTGAACATGAAAGGGTTTTCAACACACAAACCATTAATTTTTGCAAAGTTATGGTAAAATAAAGGCCTACAAAAAATCCTAAATTAAGAGCCGTTCAGGAGACGAAAGAGCCGGCTCTTCTTTGGGAGCTGAGCCAAAAGAGCCGGCTCTCTGAAAAGAGCCGAACGTCCCATCACTATTATGCTGTGGGGATGCTTCAGTGCGTCTGGAACTGGGAATCTCGTCAAGGTGGAAGGAATCATGAAGAAAGAAGGGTATGTGAAGATTTTGAAAGAAAACCTTAAGCAGTCAGCAGCAAAACTGGGTCTGGGTCATTGCTTTGTCTTCCAACACGACAACGACAAAACATACGTGGCTCCTGGTAAAGAGCTACTTCCAGAAGACCAAAGTGAATGTTATTGACTGGCCTGCACAAAGCCCTGACTTGAATCCCATTGAAAATCTGGGGTAAACTGAAGATGAAGGTCCGTGCCAGAAGGCCATCAAATCTGGAGGAGCTTGAGAGATTTGCCAAAGAAGAATGGGTGGGGATTCCTCAGGAGACATGTCAGACTTGTTGAAAACTACAACAAACAACTGCAGGCAGTTATCCAGCAAAAAGGATACACAATTGACTATTAGCATCAGGGGGCTAATAATTTTGACCTGGTAGTTTTTGGTTTTTGTGGGATAATTTTGTTTCTGTGTGCAAAGTAAAATAATGTAAGCATCCAAAATAAAACTAGGATGTTTGAAAAAGCTGTGTTAAAAATTCTTTTCTCTGTTTAACAGCACTTGGGGAAGTACTTGTAAAACAATGACATTTTCACAGGGGGGCTAATAATTTCGTCCTTATCCGTATATACTGACTCACAGAAGTTATTGCTCTCACCTGCTGCACGCGCGTTACCATGCCGTGTTTCATTTGTTCACAGAAGAATGTCTCTGAGCTTCTTGATCACACCTCATAATGTAGAGATTCTTTATGTGATCTTAGGACATGTTGACTGTGGTGTGTGCAGGAGATGACAAGTGAGGCTCTGCGCAGAGTGGTGGTGGAGTACATTAAAGCAGTGATGCAGAAGAGGATCACCTTTAAAAATGCTGATGAGAGGAGGGAGGGAGCTGAGAGGATGATCAAAGAGGCTGATCAGTTCAAGTTCCTCTTCCGAAAACTGGCTGCTGTGAGTTCACATGATGGTTTCTCTATACTGCAACATTATTCACTTTCAGCACACACATTACTGTTGTAATTAACAATTAACTACTGTGCTGAGTTTAACAAATCTGTCAACCAATAGCAAATACTGAGTACTGAGTCTGAAGAGATCCAGTGTACACACTGATGGAGGACTGCAGCTTCTGCTATTGTAATGATCTCACTGCTCAGCCAGTGTAGGCACGGGGTAACTATTGACTGGTAATGAAAGGAAACCTGTTAAGTCCAGGGGGGCATGCCTAACCTTGGTTGATTGTTGCATGTAGGGTGAAGACACAGACCGACTTTGCGGTGCCATCGCTGCAATTGCTGAAGTGTTTAAGCTGACTGACCCCTCACTGCTGTTCCTGGAGGTCACCACTCTAGTGTCCAAATATCCTGACATCAGGTACATTCAGTGACACAAGCGGCATACAAGTTTTTCCATAAATGTTTTACTCTGCTTTCTTGGTGATCAGGTAGTATCACAGAGCAGGTTGATGCCACATTAGCTAAAGGTTTTGGTCCTTCCTGCTCTCCATAGGGAGGAGCACATCCAGGCATTGCTGGCAGTGCGTGGTGATGCCAGCAGGGAAATGCGCCAGATGATCATCGGGACCCTCAGTGAGAACAAAGTGTCCTACTCTGGTGTCACACAGCCCATCTTTAAAGACATCACTGTGCCCACCATCACCATGACAACCATGACTACCATGACCTCCATGGCAACTGCAAAGCTGCTCAAATGAAGCCAGTCACCATGACCATTTCCACTTTCAGCCCCTTCAGACATGATAACACATAAGCAAATTTCTTAATTCTTAATTTCTTAATTATTCTTAATTGTTGAACGCAACTTGCTGTGTTTTCTGTCCCCACCCATTATTTGCTGATCCCATGTCATTCTTCAACAGAATAATAAAATCATACTTGTATAAATGGACTGTGGTATGACTATTAATTAGAGGTCAAAGCATCACAAGTACTGGTTCCCTGCTTTTTCCTCTCCTCCTTCTCTTCCCTGTTTGACACATTTTTCATCTCACACAGCACACAAAATGTAAACATTCAAATCAAAGTAGATGACATTGTACATAATGCATGAAGCACAACATCGTACCTGCTTATCTGTGTATTGTACTTTTTAATGGTCATTACTAAATAATGCTTTCAGTTACTAACTTTCATCAAACAGAGTTTGCAGTAGACATATTCTGGTGATCATCTTACACAGATAAGGAGAAAATGTGCAACCTATGTAGACATCATAAATAATATATAATGATGATGAAAACAATGAGTTTTAGAAAACAACAGATAATGGGGTCTGTAGTCTTTACATTCAGACAAAGCAAAGTGGTGACTGTAATTCTCTAAGTCAGTTAACTGAAAGTGATTCTATTAATTTCCTTTTATCACCACTGCAGTGGTGGCAAATCAACAGCTAAGGATGTAGGAGCTGTTTATGGGAACTATCCGTGAGACTCATTGTATCAAACTAACTAAACTAAACTTTGATCCTTTCACTGATAATCATTGTTTTCCGAAGAGAGAGAATTACATTGGGGCTGATAATTATTTACTGACAGTGTGGTATGTCTGTCGTTTGCCTTGCCTGCTGTGTCCAGTTGGTGGCGGTAATCCGTCTGTAGGCTGTAATAAACGCCGAGAAACAAGTAGAGGGTGAAGAAGAAGAAACAGGACGCTGCGCCGTCTGATCTGAGAACCTGCTGACTGCTGAACATGAATAAACCTGTTTAGCCTTTGCCACAGGCTAAGTAACAGACTGTCTCTCTGTCCTACATATCTTCTGAGATCACGGACAGCTGGATTTGAATTGGGTAAGAGTGTTAGATAGCACTGCTAATGTGGCTAATGATGTTTACTGCTAAGCTAATGCTCTAACCATCTTAGCTGCTCATTTTAGCAAACCTAACAACACGTACCGCCACGAACAAAACAGTTTCAGTGAGATTTAATTCCTCACTGGGAGTATCTCGATATACTTTTACGATTTTACAGTTGTGTCGTAAACCGTCAATGGTAATGATACCGTTCCTGGCTCTTTCTGTTCATTAATGTTAGCCAGGTAGCAGCAGCCATTCACGGTCACAGAGAGATAAACAAGCTAGCGTCAATTATGAAGCTGAGACAAGGAGGTCGGGGTTAGATGGTCGTTGTACAATTCATTGAGCTGTCGTACATTTTAACAGATGATGTCTTATATGTTTCAAGCTAATGATACAAGTTGTTCTGAGTAGTGACTAATCAGGACAAAGACACAGTTCAGTTGATATACATCAGTACCGAGTCCCATCCTGGTTATTATTGTTGTTGATAAATATCAGTGTGCAGCAGCAACACTGCCGAGGAGAACTGCTGTACAAATACTGAAAAACCAAAACATAAGAGTGAGTCAGTTTTGAATTCTTTTTAGACAGCAGTTTACATTAAAAGGCAAATATCAGGACAAGGGCAGTATCATTTCCTCTGCCATCCACAGATTTTACAAAATGTAAGAACTTTATACATTATGGAACAGGTATATTGTGCTCACGCTCAAGCAATGACAAATATATTAGAGGGAGAAAAGAAAAATACTAAAATAAAAATCCAAAAATCAGTAAGTTTTGTAATTAGCCTAATCATTTAATAAACACTTTCTTCTTAAGATGGAGAGAAAACGTAAAAGTAAAAACCAACCAGCGTCTCCTGAGTGCTTTTTTTCAAGCAAATATCAAAATGCTAAACATATATTTACCTGAAAATCAACATTTCCTAAAAATAAATTGGAAATCTGCAAGGGCAGATCAGTGTTAAGTATGCTTTGTAGCACTTTGTGAAACTCTGCCCATTAGGGTCTTATCACTGGGCATTCCCAAAATATCTGCCAGTGATTGTGCTTTTTTACACACATTCAGCCAGTCTGCATCTGCTGATGTGTCTGGATTGTGTTCTTTAGGATTTTTTTTTAATGGTAAAAAGGCCTTTATAAAGTTGAGAGATAGCACCCTTAATTGAATTATTTTGGTAAGCACCAAGAAAGATTTTCACTTTTGGAACATCAGATCTGTTTTATCTCTGATGTTATGTTCAGAATAATTGCATACCTGGAGATATCTGAAAAAGTTTTTCAAGATGATATTCCTTCCTCAGATCTTCAAAGTCTTTTAATTTTCCCATTTCTCTAAGCAAAAAGAATGTTGTCATTCTTTTTGAGATCAAGGATTTTAATCTATGATCCAATTCATTTGCCCTAAACCCAGGATAATCTAGATTGTATTATTTATCTTCTAATTTGTATTCTCCTCTTAACATGTTCCAGATTTTTAATTGAGCTTTGATCCATGGATTTTGGACAGATTTCTGTGGGCCAGTACTGCATTAACTAGAGGATCATTCTGTGTTTCTCCACCTGGCCTTAAATGTTGGGATGCATCTGTTAATTAAAGGTTTAACTGGGCTGCATAATAGTAATCCTTAAAATGGGGTGGTGCCATTCCTCCCTCCTCCTGTAGGAGTTGCAGTGTTTTCAATTCAACCCTGGGTTTATGTCACCATCAAATATATTTGGAAATGGTCTTATGTTTTAAGGAAATTTCTACAGGAAGTGCTTGGAATAGGAGGAGATATCATGGAAGAACATTCATTTTTATCCTGTCAATTCTGTGACTGAGACTGAGGAATAAAATGGAATTCATTTAAAACTTTGCTAAAAGAGGGCCGTCATTTATCTCCGCTAGTGATTGGATTCCTTTGGTAAATATATGCCTAAATATTTCAGTGCGTTCTGATCCCAGTTAAGGTGGAATTTGTCTCTGAGGTGTTTTTGGGATATATATAATTAAAAGTCCACATCTGAACTTTTTTGTACATTCAGTTTCTATCCTGGGTATCTATACATTTAAGTTTTAATGCTTTATATAACACAACATAATTCCTAAACTGTGCCTGCAATGAGAATGATGAGAGTGCAATACTGCTTTAACAGCAGTGTTTATATGGTGTACAGTGATCTTGATATATGATTACTGTATATATCTTGATATTCAAATCATTACAAAACCAATAATAATTCATGACAGATGAATGGCATCATGGAGGTCTGCACAAGTGACCAGTGTGCAGCAGTAAGCATGCAGAAATCTGAATGGAATATGTACAATATACAATGACTTGACACATAAATACAACATATGTCTCTGGGATTGTTTTTAATACTTTAATAACATTAAAAGTAGTACACTTACTATAAAAAAAAGTAGCACCCATCTACAAAAAAATTCTGTATGATTTTAGGATATTGGCTAAGTCATCAAAATGGCTAAATTGTCTCTTGAATGTCCTCATTGTCCACTTCAGAGAGAGTACCACCACCTCCCTTCTAGCTGCTGCTGTGTTAGACCAGTCCAGACTAACTCAGTGTACCAGAGGCTCCTTTATATACCAGAGGCTACAAAAGACCCTTTGTTAAACATATAACCATGTGCCTTTCTGTCTTTGCACATTAGAATGAAACAATTTGAAAAGAGAGCATCACTTTGGTTAAACAGCTTACAGACATACACAGCATGTGATAAGGTGGCACAAATAGACACTGCTTAGTTATAAAGGTCCCAAGCAAAAAATGTTGCCCTACTTCACACACTTTCTTATGTGTAATCTTAAATTTGTATTTAAATGATTCCGTATGTTTGAAATTAATGCTTTTACACAATAGCAAATGTGTGCACAGTCACATGTACAATAATCCTAATGAGGCTTAGTTAAATTAACTTTGTGCCACCCTTTGTGCTTTAACTCAGACTAACCAGAGTGGCTCGAAGCACTGACAGTTACATCAGTGCTGTGTTGGCATTTGTCTGACAGATAGCATTTAAAGCTGTTGTATGTGTAACACTAGCCAACAGCTCTGTTTGTTTTTCAGGTTCATCAAGCTCGTTGAAGTTTCTCCCTTCATCCACTCATCATGGTGGACTACTACCAGGTTTTAGGAGTACGGAGGGATGCGTCTGCAGATGACATAAAGAAAGCGTGAGTTGATCAGCTGCATTGCCCTGAAACTGTTTAACAGACAGTGATGCTTTCACCTTGTTTCCAGAGGCTGTGACTGCCAGCCATACAAATAATGACTGACTCTATAGAATGGTCACCTTCCTATGGAGCTTCATGAACAACAAAACTAGCTCAAAGTAACAGAGTAGTCAATCTACCGCTCATGTTTTAAGAGTGTGATTAGACAGATTTGTAACAGCAGAGCTCAGCAGAGCATGCAAGGGTAGAGTGATGAGTGTTCAGATTTGAATAGTAAGGTCTCCTGTACTCAGAGACTTCAAACTGCTCACTTTCAGTTTTAGCACTTGTTTCCCCCACATGCATACTCCACCTAAGAGCAGGGCAAACTGCACTGGATTTGAGTTGGACTGAGAAGATTAAAACTTGAATGTCACCAGGCTTTGGCTTATGAGGTGTCATCTGTTATTACTCTTTAACATCAGCATCATCCCATCAGCATAAGTGTAGTAAAGAGCCTGGTATAAGAGTGTCTAATGGTTGGTTCATGTTTCAGATCTGGTCCTGTGTGCTCTGCGATCTTGATTTTCAGATAGATTAAAGCTTGTTTTTTAAGAAACAGATGAACTTTAAGATGAACTTCCCATTAGCATTGGATTTACCGTGGAAATACGAAACTCAGTGTGGTACAAGGAGCAGTGAAATGCTGATCTGTAACACCTGTTACAAGAGACGTTTTTAGTCCTGATACCTGTTGTTATCACATTTTAGTGATAACCGTTCCGCAATTTTGTTGGAAATGAGGCGTCTGTGTGTGTGTGTGTGTGTGTGTGTGTGTGGACCACTGGCAGCAGGAAATACACCCTGAGCAGCCACTCTTTTGCCTTTTTTCAGCTCTTAGTTTAACAGCTCGCTGTGACTGAGTCCTTGCAATATAAAAACTCATCCACTGACAAAAAATGGCAGAAATATCTAATTGCATGAACTCCTTTTGTCTTAAGCAGCAATGCAAACAGAGTCACACTAACCTCTGTGATGAAAACAGTGCTTTTCTTCTGGCTACTTCACAATAAAAGTCACACTGTGTTCACCATTTGAACATTGTTGGTGTGAATCAGCAGCAGGAAGTGTTGGCTTTGCATTAACAGTAACTTAGCATAGCTCTAATTCACTTGTAGCAGTTTCTGTAACTGTGACATAATGTTCGAGACAGTAATGCTGGAGTACATACTGTTTTCCTATTAATCCTGTATTTTCAGCTGAAGCATGAATAGTATCTCAAAATGTGGTTTGCTTGAAAATCTTATTAGTATTATAAAATGAAAGGAAATTACAAGTTGAATTGAATTACAGTGTTTGACATTGTACAGTGACGGTAATAACAGTAATAAGATGTTGAAACAACAAAATAATACAAATACTGCAATTAATGGAAAGATAACAAAATTGTAATAGAGGATAAAGAAACAGAATGAGGCTTGTTGTCAATAGGAATGTCAACAGTTAGCATTATCATGACCGATAAAAGTTTTTTAAGCACACTGTTTTATTTTTTCAGTCCAGTCTCAACAGCAGTCATGTTCCTTCTGTCCTTGTGCAGGTACAGAAAGCTGGCCCTGAGGTGGCACCCTGACAAAAACCCAGAAAACAAGGAGGAGGCTGAGAAGAAGTTCAAGGAGCTGTCAGAGGCTTATGAAGTCCTGTCAGATGGTTTGTATCACAACTGTCTGTACAAGTGAAGTGAAGCTAATATCAACAACACTGCAGTTCAAATGAAAAGCACTGTCCCTCTTTCCTCCTCACGATCCTTGTGTTCCTAACTTATTAGTTGTATTCTCAATCTCCTCTTCCAGCCAACAAGAGGAGCATATACGATCGCTATGGCAAAGAGGGACTGACAGGGAGTAATGGAGGAAGAGGTAAGTACTCCCTTTAGGAAGAGACCAAACTATTTCTTTTTTGTGTCTGAACAACTGTGTTTTTTGTTTGTTTTTTTTGTTTTGTTTTGTTTTTTACCTTAAAAAATATGTATCAAACATGACATTCTACTGAATAATGGCTCACATCCAGCTGACTCTTGAATTCTTGGGCTTTTTGGAAGATTCAGTGAATGCGCTCAGATTAGGGAGTGTGTGTCCAATCCAATTGAATCTTTTTTCTGATTTTGTAGTTCTGGTACAGATTTACAGTGTTTGCATGAGTTCTAATTTGCATAATGTTTTCAGGGGGACATTTCCACAATGGAGACCATTTCCATGAACAGTTCACATTCCGCAACCCAGAAGATGTTTTCAGGGAATTCTTTGGTGGCAGAGACCCATTTGCAGACTTTTTTGGTAAGTAGTACTTCTTCAGTGTAAACAAGTTGGTACATCACTAAACCTGTTGAGTTTCAGTCTCATGCATCATCTCCTCTCTTTCCTGTCCTGTTCTCTCAGGTGCAGATCCTTTTAGTGATGATCCTTTTTTCGGCAGCGGCCGGCAGCACCAAAATCGGGCGAGTCGCAGCCGGACAGGTGGCTCATTTTTTGGTGGCTTTGTTGGGTTTCCTCCCTTTGGTGCTGGCTTCTCACCTTTTGACCCAGGTAAGAAAGGCAGCAGTGAATGAAAAAAAAAAAAGACAAAAACATGCTCCACTGTGAGCTCAGAAATGAATACATTGTTGCAAACCACTGACACCAGTTTAAAGGAGACTCTCTCTGACTTGTTCATCTCAGGCTTCGGTTCTTTTGGCTCCATGAGCACCATGGGTCATATGGGTCACATGGGTCACATGACAACAATGGGCAGTCTGGGAGGCGGAGGCTTCACCTCTTTCTCTTCCACCTCATTTGGGGGAGGAGGTGGAGGAGGCATGGGCAACTTTCGGTCTGTGTCCACCTCCACCAAGATCATCAACGGCAGGAAGATCACTACTAAAAGGTAAACTCTGACCAACTGGAATATCATATGGGGCAGCTGTAGCTCAGTAATCACAGGGTGGATCAGTCCCCAACTCCTCCTGTCCACATGTCGAACTGTCCTTGGACAAGATACTGAATCCCAAACTGCTTCTGATCGTCAGAGCAGCACCTTTCATGGTAGCTCACTGCCATCAGTGTGTGTGTGTCTGTGTGTGTGTGTGTGTGTGAATAAGAGACAAATTGTTAAGTGCTTTAGGTAAAAAGTATTTCAACTTAACTCCCAAACCCAAGCTATCTAATATGACTTTTCTCTGCCTGCACTAAATGGATGCTTACTGTACACCAACACTTTTCCAATTAATATTAATTATTAAAGCTGCACCATCTGGTACCACTTAAGCTGTACATGATTGGTGGAACAAATAGTCAGCAAAACAACCAATCAGAGGCATAGAACAGTCCTGCTTTTTCATGCAGTGGCTTTTTTTTTTTTTTTAACAAATGTGTTTATATTTTACTGTTTTATAAGCATTTTGTAATACATTTAACAAATCCTGTGTTTTTCAATGAAACATCTTTTTTCAGCCACTATTCACAGATTAAAACTGAAGTGAGAGCAGCTGGTCAACACTCAGTGTTAGAACACTGGATTTTAGAAATGCCTTCAGCTGGATAAACTACATAACTACTGAATGCCTCTTAATCAAAGCTGAGATCAGAGGACAGCGTAGCCTGTATCTCCAGTTATGTAAGAATCGCACAACATTCAAACTAAGACTAACATCTGTGGCTCATTTACTAACAGAATTCAGGAGAGGTCAACTTCACACTGTCTGCCTCTAGTGTTTTCTGAAGGCTCAGTGTGTTGAGAGCCCTCTTGGTCCTCTTTTTTTTTTTTTCCTTGACGCATACAGCATGAATATCCAGTGTAATGGCTAATGGTTAAAAGGCAATTCTATAGTCTGATTAGTAAACAGTCACATTGATGAGGGAATGTAGGAGATCTAGGTTTGTTAGACTAGTGATAAGTGTGGGCTGTATCCAGCTGTTCTCCAGCAGTGACAGCACACTCCCTCTGTGGACTAGATGACAAATGTTGTTGTAAGCATTGTTGCCCCTCCTGCAACAGTTTTTACATGTTTAAATAAAGTCATTATGGAACATTTACTCAGTGAAGGAAAAACATCTTTTTACCTGATGGATGAAGCCAGTGTTAAAATTTCCACATCTTTAGTCACAACTAAGAACTCTGTTTTTTCTTTCTTGTGGGAGGGCTCATTTGTCAGTAAAGTCCAGTTTGAACCCATATGTACTTTTCCTTATCTTCTCTCCCTTGTGGTTCTCTCCTCCAGAATTGTGGAGAATGGTCAGGAGCGGGTGGAGGTCGAGGAGGATGGGCAGCTGCGGTCATTAACCATTAATGGTAAGGAGCAGCTACTGCGACTTGAACACAAGTAAAGATGGAAACATCCTCTGCTGGAGAAGTGTTACCTCAGCACAAACATACCAACAAACTTGAGCTTGAAACAGGAGGAAAAAAGCAACAAAACAATGTAATAATAGTGCTCTACTATTGTTTGGATGTACATATTTAGGTTGTGTTTATTTCCCCTCATGTCCTCTCCCTGCTGACTCTCATTTGTTAACCAACAATTCAGATTGGAGGATTTGGATGCAGACTTTTCTATGCATTTTGTTAATGTATTTCTGAATTGGAGCTGTCATTATATTTTGGCTCAGGGTGGTGTTATTGTTTCAGTGTTTGGGACCACAGTATTGTTCTGATGTGTATGACCAGACCCCCTCTTTCCCCCCTCTTCCAGTACTTTTCTGTATGCACTCAACTGTATGTCTGTTCAGAAAACAAAACATGACATCGCTTTTTCATCTGAACAGTAAAAAAAATGTTGAACTTGATTTTACAAAGTGGATAGGACTAATTGAAGCATCTTCCCCATCTCTGTTTACCGCTTGTCTGACCTCCTCTTAGTAATAATTCTTTTTTATTAAAAAAATACAATGCTGGTAGGATGAGTTATGCAATTTTATATGTTCTAATACATTGTGTTTTTTGTTTATTTAATTATGCATGTACACCTGTTGATGTTGAGTCTTAATGTTAAAGCTGCATTATGATGCACAAATAATGGAAGGCATTCTATAAATGATATATGAATATAGAAGGAATTTTGTGTACTTTGTAAACCAATAAATCTGAGTTTCATCCTGTTTTCAGGATGCTGAAATCTTGGCTGGTCTCTGCTCTTAGTTTGCAGTGGTGGAAATTAAATAATTTATGTTCCAATCTAAAGTAAAGAATCATCACTGGTTAATAACACAAGTGTTAGTGCTCACAGATTTCACTTTGTCAGATTTCTTAGAAATGTGTCTCGAACCACAAGATGAACATGGTTTCAAATACCTCACAAAACAAACATTTCTATTACAGTGAAATATTAAAGTCTTGTAGCTGCGGTGCAGTCAGTTTTATTGTTTACTTTTTCTTCCATTTAGTGCTATACCCACACAGGTACACAGCTCCTGCGTTGCATCACATCATCATGTTAACTCAGGCCTTCTGAGAGCCCAGACTGAGGAAGCAAAGAGTTCTGTAAACTGGTCAGTCAAACCTGTTCAACGCTAAATCTTGTATTTGATAGCAAAAGCTGATATTTGCCAAAAAAGTGCATGGGTGGGCATTTGAGCATATCCCTGGGTAGCTGCAATGAACCTAGACATCACAAATGCAGCGATGCCATATTGCATCACACTGTGTATATTAGATTAGAGAGAATAATGATAGAATTGACATTTGATCCAAATGACGTCAGTCTCCTAAGAAAAAAAATGTACCTTGCTGCAGATATCATCTGTGATATGGCAGCTTCAACATAGACTTCTAAATGTTTATAGGACCATGCTGAATAGATCATACATTATACTGTCCCATCTGACATGGGGACGATTTAAGATCCTCTCAGAGGAACCAGTGAATGTGATGAGTGAGTACAAGGTCTGGGCTTCTTCCTGTAAAACAGACCCTGATTTGTGTCAAATCATACCATGAAATGGTATGAGCTACAGTTGCTTGTTCAATTTCCACACTGCTCTCATTCTAAATGAATTGCACATACTGAGTAACCACAAACTGTTTACCTGACAGTATGTATCATGCTGAGTTTGAAAGTGTTGCTTCCGGTGGGGGAGAGGACGTGGATGTTGCAGCACGTCTGTGTGGCTGACAAGAGTAGTGGATTCTGAAAATGTCATTATGTACCTTTACAGTGATGGGAAGAATGTATCTATCTTATATCCTCCTGCTCTTTTTTCACATACAAGAGAAACAGAGTCTACTTGGGGAGTTAGAGGTTTAAGCCAGCTGTGCACTGTAATGTCTCTTTATTGAAGCTGGATTGCATGTCCTTCCCAACCTCTCTCTCCCCCTTATTTCTTGTCAGCTCTCTACTGTTTACTCCCAAGTAATGTGATAAAATGAAGGATGACCAAGTATGAAAACATCAGAATGATTTGTTGTCACATGACAGGTTGTTATGTTGGCAGACACACTTTCAGAGCTCAGTTATGTTATGAGCTATGGTAGCTCAGACTTGGCCAGTGGCTTCCATTGCTTGGCGTTGTGAGTGTTCATCCACTTAGTCTGAATGGAGACTGAAAGAAACATGCAGGGCAAGCAGGGTGGGGATGGGGGGGTTCCAGCTCTCTTAATGCCTTAATTAAATGTTTCGTCATCATGAACCATGAGTAATCAGAACGGGTCCCACCACAGCTCAGATATGTTTTACTGAAATTGACACCAATATCATCTCATCTCTGATATGCAGCCTGTTGCTGTTCAGCCAACAGTATCATTGGTCTATCCAACATGTTGGCTTAAAAGTGATTTCGGAGCAACAACAGATATTATGTTCCACACATTAGCATCTGTTAACTGGCCTTTCACAGCTCAACTCAATTCCTCTCATATTTAACCAAGTTTGAGTTGTATGTATGGGAGTAAAACCAGGTATGCTGAAGTAGAAAAAAAACCAAAAACAACAAGAACAGGAAACACTTTGCAAAAAAAAAACCCCTCAGAATTGGCCTGCACTGCAGAAAACACAAAGATGGCCTGAGGTAAAAATGAACCCTGTCTGCTGTTTAGGGCCCTGCAGCCACCAGGGGGCCATAATAAGCCGATCACAATGATTTTAAGTCATATGTGCATAATAGTTCCCACACAGAAAGCTTTAGTTGATTGATTCATTTTCAGCTTCAAGGTTAACAGTAAATATTGTTCTCAAGATTAAAGTAAAGTTGACTGGTCCATTTTCAGAGCAAGTATTTAGTTAACTGCAGCATTTCACAACCTCTCTGTACATAACTTTCTGGTGGTATTTTTATTTTTTACTTAATTCATTTATTTTGGAATAGAGGACTGTAAAATGAACACGTGCATATAATTATACTGAAGAATGCTGACACCAGCCTTCAAAGACCCATCATGTTTATACTGATACTGTTGTAGTTATGGTCCAATTCAAGCACATAGCAATGAGCCTCATTACCCTAAAGGGCAGGAGGGGCGGAGCTTATGTGCATTTATTCCTGACTGTCATAGGCCGAGAAACCTTCAGTCAGGCATGTTTTTTAAAAATTGATATTGTGCAGGTCTTGGTCCAACTTTTCCTTCTTTATGTGTTATTTGTACCAATAAAATTAAAACAAACACAAACGAACAAAAGCATCCTTTAAACGTTAATATCCATTTAGTGATTATAGAAAGACATCAGAAAAAAACAAATTCCGGATTGAGATGTGGAGAATTGTAATGATGCCATCCAGTCCGTGCTCCTGAGGAGGCTGAATGTGCACAATACTGTAAGTCGCTGTGGACAAACTGACTGCCAGATAAATGTAATGTGGTGTATCAAGGAGAAAGAAAATAAAAGAAAAGTGCTCTGATGCGAGCAGGAGTTCAGGTGGAAACAAGTTGGTGATCTGGAGCTGTCCTTGGTGCTGAACGCCTCAATCCAATTACCCCCCACCCCCACCCTATATCTCTCTCTCGCTCATCCCTTTATTCTCTCTTCCTCTGGGCCGGTAGCTCTCCGGGCCAGCCGGTTCACACTTCTCTTTCTGTATTTGCTGTGTGTGTGTCTCCTGATGGCGCTCAGCGCTGAGACACTTCCCGGGACATTTCCTCTTCTGCCCTGACCAAAATGCGGATCTCCAGCGGTCTGTGTGCTCTCGGGTGGCTTCACGAATCATCGGCCGGAGGTGAGGCGAAGCAGCTGGGATAACTAACTAGGTGCTATGGTGGGACCTCCTGGAAGGGCAAGAGTTCGGCTTTTCCGAAATATCAGCACTTTCCCCCGAGGTAAGATACACGGAGATTCTTTTATTGAACAGACACTTATATTGTATTTGAAATGGGGGTTTGAATGGCAGTGGTAGCCTACTGTTGAGGACGTTAATTAGAAGAAATCGAACAGAAGAGACTTGAACGTGATTTGTACTGGTCCAGAGATACTTGCTATCCACTTTCTATCTACCTTGTATCTTTTAAACTTGGTGCGGATTCAGGTGCATAATCACGGGTTAAGCCTGAGTCTCCTTAATCTCTTGACAACGAATTAGAAAATGAACGCTCTCACTTTGGAGTCTAATGCTGGGTTCTATGTCCAGGATTCAACTTGTCTCTGCAACTGATTTGGTCTGTTTGATAAAGAAGGGGAAAGAAGAAAAAAGCTATGTAACCTATTACATATTCATTAGTGACAATTAAGTGAATGTTGGTTTAATATTTCCGAGATATAAACTAAACTGTAAAGTTTGTTCATATAAATGTGTATGTAAATGAAATGGATTGTAATTTATTTGGGACGGGAAGGACTTCTTTTTTTTGTGTGTGTAGTGACGTAGCAGCTTGGTTCCTGACGTAGCTGTGTGTCCTATGAGTGTCCCAGGAGGAGATAGACAGTCTATAATTAACTAAGACAGACTTGAGCCAGGGGAGACGAAGCCTAATGCCACTACTGGGATTTGTGGAACTCCATTACACAATCAGATAAAGGTCCCGCAGTCAGAGGACTTCAAATGGCAACATAAGCCTTTATAGACCAACAGGAGGAAGGCTTCCAAGAAAAAATGCTGTTAAGATTCCATTCATTCTCTGGGAGTGGATTAAAATTGGTATCCATTACACAAGATAGATATACTGTTTCTTTATTCTGTGTGTATTTTAGAGGACTTGTTCTAATTGAAAATAGAACATTTTCCTGGGTTTTGATGATTTACCAGAGGTCACTGGACTCTCTGCTATTTTCAGTATTTTCATTCACAGTGTGGCTGGAATATGGCTCTCCAACATGAATACCCAGATCTGCTATTTTGTTTGCCTTTATTTCAACTCATTAAGGGCAGGTCCTCATTAACAGTGATGTCCAGTAACAACATTTTGATTTGTTGTAAAACTCTGCTGTGTGTCTGCCACTCACTGAACAAAAATTATTTACTGTCTGGCAGCTTGAAAGCTGCAGTGAATTCTGACTGGAAATAACTAATATGGAAAAACAAGACACATCTAATATGTTTGGTTTTTTTAATACATTATATATACAGTGTTTTATGTCCCAGCTAACATTGATTGCACATGCAGACAAACATCTGAATGATATGAAACGTCCACTCTCTGAAAATGCAGACCGTGAACTCATGACACTGATGATGATATTTTAGTAGACTGTAGCAGTAGATTGAGCCTGTCCATTGCCACCCACTCCCCAGCTGCCTTTTAAACATTCAGGAAGCATGGCCAGGTTAACCTGCAAAATGGCCCGGGGGGGGAAATGAGAGGGGAATGTTAGACATCTATTGACCCTTCCCCTCCTCATTAATAAGAATGAAAACTTTTGTAAGTAAAAAGTGGCATGTGGATTTCCACAAGGTTAACTACAGGGAAAAAAAAAAAAACCTTAATCGCCCAGAACTCCAGGTGTCCCTGAAACCTCCAGTCTTATTGTGTGTCAACTGGGATGAGCTAATTTAATTGGAAATTTGATTGGGAATATGCAGCATTAGAGTACAATATCAACTGACATGATCAGGGCCCTAAGGTTGGTGCTTTATTTTCTGGTCTTAAGGCCCCAAAATCAGGTTGTATGTGCTGCATACTATATTCCTATTATAGTAAAATGTAGACCAGAACATTGTATTGGAATGAGAGATTTGATCATTTGTTGTAGGATTGGTGGTGTAATCCCCACTTCTCTCATGTCAGAGTGTCTCAGAGCAAGACACTGAACCCCAAATTGCTTGGAAAAAGTCTGTTTAGACAAAATGAATGTTTGCAATGCATAGAGAGGCAGGTGGGGTTTGTGGGCCGAGGATTAACTGAGAACCAGCAAAAACATTTGTCTGTTGGGCCCCCCATCAATTTAATCCAGCCATAAAGACACAGGGATTTCTGTTTTGCTTTTTGTTGTTTGTTTGTTGTACACCTTTCCAAATGTTGATACTAGCACATTATTTTGTGGTTTGTATGTGGATTTTTGTATAGAAAATCATATCATTTCATTCATCATGTATGATATCTTTTTTTTCCAGCCATGGATCTAACCAAGAGTTTAGTGGTCTGAACACAGCTGGGTCAGCTTGGTGGGCCTAGGCAACCTTTTCCAGACCAGCCACCACCATCATCTCACTGAGCCTCCAGACACTCACACGCACAACCACAACCTCTACTGGTCCCACATCCACAGTAAGACAGCAGCACATACACAGAGCAAACATGACAGACAGAGTGAATTTCAGCACGCCCAAAGTCAACCCCAGGCCCGCCACAGCTCCTGTGCTCCCACCTGAGCCCATCGACATCATCCGTATCAAGGCCCGCTCCCGCCGGGTCAGGCTCAACGTTGGAGGTCTCACACATGAAGTCCTGTGGAGAACACTGGACCGGCTGCCCAGAACTCGTTTGGGACGGCTAAGAGACTGCAACACCCACGAATCGTTGCTGGAAATTTGTGATGACTACAGCCTCACTGAAAATGAGTACTTCTTCGACCGACACCCGGTGGCCTTCTCCTCCATCCTCAACTTCTACCGAACAGGGAAACTGCACATGATGGAGGAGATGTGCGCTCTATCCTTTGGCCAGGAGCTGGACTACTGGGGTATCGATGAAATCTACCTAGAGTCATGCTGCCAGGCGCGGTACCACCAGAAGAAGGAGCAGATGAACGAGGAGCTGAGGAGGGAGGCGGAGACGCTGAGAGAGAAGGAGGGGGAGGAGGAGGACCAGGGTTGCTGTCCTGACAAGAGACAGAAGCTCTGGGATCTGTTGGAGAAACCCAGCTCATCTGTGGCTGCAAAGGTAACAAAAGCTGCACACACTCCACAAACACGTTGTTAAAGCTTTACCCCACAATAGAATCCCATTCTATGATCCTTTGGAATAAAAATTTTAATTTGTAATCAAGTAACAGTATCTCGCAGGTTACCAAGAGACTTGGTGAATCTACACAGAGAAGGGAAATGCCCAAGGCTCAGGATAGGTTGGAAGCATTTGCAGGTTCATAGTATTTGCACTGTGGTTCATGGAGATGAGCATCTTGTTCAGTGACAGCTCGCCGATGTTCCACATCAAAGTCAGTGTCTTCTTCTGTGTCTCCAGAGAAGCTCTCTAAAATCTGCAGAGCTGACACCGGTGATGGTGTAGTGATGTCATCAGTTTGAGTTTTGACTGCAAATTTCTAACATTACAAACTAAAGGTGTGGTGTTTGCTATTGAGTTGCATTATGGGGATCACCAAGACATGGCTATCCATTTTTAAACTATCTCTTGTGGGTCCTTTAACTAAAGTAATGTGTAGACATGTTCACATTCTGATAGAACTGAGGTCACAGGGACAGCCTTGACTTATGTTAAGTTTTAAAGGTCAATTTCAAAGTTATCACAAAGACAGGATGTTATGCTCCCGGTATTCTGTTCTATTTGATGCTACAAGGTTGTTTAATCACTCAAATGGGTCAGAGCAAGAAACTGGCACAAAAATTGCAATTGTAATTTACTGTATGATTGCATTTGGTCCTACTTTGATTGTTAGGACATCAAGCATGTTTTCAATTTATTAACATAGGAAGTGATTTTAAGTGATTTTAGCTGTTCAAATATTGAATAAAAGTGATTTGTGACTGAAAAAACCCAATACATTTGCTCAAGTACAGAACTTATAGATCATTTTGAGGTATTTATACTTTACAGCATTTTAGTTACTTTGCAAATAAAAAAAATGATCCAAAACATATGATTAGCTCATACAACAGGATGCATTATTATAAAATACAAATGTATGTTCAAATATCAGGGTTTCTTATAACTGTGATTTAATTAATTGCATGTCAAAGTTTCAGGACAACACAGATTTAATGAAATCCCACAAACAAGGAGAATTTTGTTATTTGTTGTGTGTTGAATCCACAGTATAATGCTCATTCCTTGAGATGGGTTTGAGATACCCATTGAGCAGGTCTGTTTCCTCTGCCTGCCTCTATGATTGGCAGCCTCAGACAGGTCCATGTAGAAACATCAGAGGCTGTTAGAGCGCTATCAGGACCACAACCTTCCTTTACTTATAAAGTACAGAGACACTTAGGAGGAGAAGGAGGAGAGATCACTGCTCTTTATTCTCCTGCATTCTGGTGTGCCAGCGCTGCACTGGACTATCCTGTAGTCCTCACTAGTTGAAAGGTAGTGTGTGTTTCATGTTTTAACAGGTAATAAATGGTTAATTCACCCATTTGCAAAACATATATATATATATATATACATATATATATATATATATATATATATATATATATATATATATATATATAAAACACATTTTCACTTTCCTATAGCAATGTTTATCCATTTAGATAGTTTGTGTTTATTAGTCCAGGTTTTCAGGCTTCTGTCTGAGATTTCTGCCTTCAACCCAATACAGAGGAGATGGATGAAATTTAGTTGGCTTACTCACTGCATTGAGTTATTACTATACATTTACATCAGAAGCAGCATCCCATAACTCTGATAATCCACAGAACATAGTGTGAACAGATTTGATTGGAAGCGCTTTCTGCTGAAAAAACAGTCCCTGTTTAAACTGCTGACAGTGAGCTCTGTGGATTGAGTTTTTTGGTAATTTAGGTAAAACACCACTTTAATTTTGTGATAATAGTATTATAATGTCCTCCCCAAATCCAGGCAAAACATGTAGGGTGACAAAGCCAACATCTCTGTGTGAGTGTGGTGATGCAGTCAGTGATATAATAAATAGCCTGTTCCTACTCAGACAGTAGTGTTTCTGGCCATAGGTGTGTGTGGGCTTCCAAAAATTTTATATCACATCCTCCAAAAAGGAATGCACAGTGTTTTTGTTACATTGAAATATCCATCAGTTCAGTTTAGTTTCCATTTCTGGGATAGACTTCATCTAGGTGGTCCATCATTTGTTTTCTGTATAAACAAGAATGGATTTCCAGTGAGATAAGCTTTGTGTGTGTGTGTGTGTGTGTGTGTGTTTGCAGTGTGTACTTCATGCTGCACAGTCTGTCAAATGATGTTTTCTCTAAGCTTTGTGTAGTAGTACACACTGCAAGCTTAAAAATGTCATTTGACAATTTGTTTACCACAGTGAGTTTACTGTGTTTTATTATTGTCTGCAGCAGAGCAGGCAGACAGCAGATAGGCAGCTACTGAAAATACAGTTCAAGCAGAGCATTAGTCCATTACTAATGAGGTGGCAAGAGTGGATATTTGTCTGTTACTTCTAAATAGACTACTTACAATAAAGTCTTATTATTGGAAGGAATACAGTTACTGTTTTGTTGTGACTTTTTCAGTTTGTGAATCGTCAAAATGGGGAGGAGAGAGGAGAGGACAGGAGAGGAGAGGAAAGGAGAGGAGAGGTGATCTATAGTGAGATGACTTATAGTAAGATAACACTTACTATAAGGAGGAGAGAAATAGCAGCCCAGTTCCAGGGAATTACGTTGATAGTGGATGATTTTGCATGTGTCAGAGCAGGATGTTCCTTATGTATAGCAGGTGAAACAAAGGCATGTGGAGTTCAGTGTGGTTGATGTGTGCTGAAATGTGATAAAGACTTTGTCTGTCTTATTGTCTTGTTGTTTATTAAATTAAGTGAGAGGGTTGGCAAAACGTCATGTAAAGAAAACTGTTCAACAGTGTGAATGAGCTGTTTTGTGTTTGAGTGATCCTCATGATACAATGATATCATTTAGACTGAGAAAAGTAACAGATATGAGTGCAAAGGGGCACATACACAAAGCAAGTGGTTGAGGAAGACAACAAAGTGGGGGCTGCTATTGTTAATTGATCCCCTGTTTCCAACTGACTGACTAGAGAGCAGCCTAGGCCAAGTGCACTGTCAGCAGCAGGAGGAGAGACTGGGTTTAATCAGCTAGATTCACACAGGACCTGATTATGTTTAGGTCTCAGATTTGCGCTGTAATGGCTGAATCACACAAACACTATCACCTCCCTTGAACATAATGTTTAACTTCATCTGCTACACCAGAATATGACATATTAGAAGGAGGGTCAGGGTGTCAGAGGAAGTTGTTGCCATGAACATATGTTCAGAGCAACACAGAGGAATTTTGACAATTTGTCAGGCTGTGATGACCACACGGTATACTTACATGAATATATCTGGATGTTACTAACCACAGACTTGTGAGTGAGCCAGTCACAGTCAACCATTCATTTTACCCTTGTACATATCTTTGCCCCCCATTGATTGGGCAATATCAATATATAATATAGACAAACCATTATATTTCTCATTCATTTTTAATGTTATTAATTCTATTAGGCTGCCCAATATACAGTAGTTCCAAATTTCTCATGGAATGTGGGTTTGTCATTTATTAAACAATATAAACAATATAAATCACCTAGTGCACTCTAATGAAAGGAAGTTTTCTCAACTTTTTCATTTTTGCTGTGTAGCCTGACTTATCCTTCTAAGTGTGGTGGTGTCATCTCCAGAGTTCCACTGCTCGACAGAGTGGTCTCTGGATGTGCAGTTGTTTGTGTATGGCTCTAGAGACACCCTAAGCGTTTGTTTTTTCCTGCACTGAACAGCTGCGAACCATGTTGACAACTCCACAGTATAGCGATACAGCAATTAACAGCACACAAAAAGAGATTCCAAAATGTGACATGATTAATGTAATATTGTATATTGCGTGTATATGTGTATGTATTGTTTTTGTGAGGATAAAAGTCCAGTTTTCATACTATTAATACAACAGCACTGGCCTTCAGAAGTCCATGTGACCATGTTGGAACCATAGTGTCAGCAGGAGAGAAGCTGCTTAGGCTATGCTGCACTGATACCAGCAGTGTCACTCTGTGGCAGCACTGATGCAGCTCAGTTCTTAACCAATAGGAGTGCCCCTTCTTGGTGACATGTACCGCCCAGTGCTGCTGTCAATTAGGACAGAGGCCCTACCTGGCTATTTGAGAAACATGGTGCAGCACACACACACACACACACACAGTAGTTCAGTCAGTGAGAGTCCAGATGGACAACCATCTATAATAGTTTTGACTTTTATTGGATAATATGAGTATTAAATGTTCCAATAATAAAGATTAGTTTCATACACTTTACATAATCTGTGTAATCTTCTTAGTTTTGGCTCCGATTATGTTTTGTTTTGTTTGTTTTTTTACATGTTCTTTTGTAGTGAGAGGGACATACACAAGACAAAACACACACAACACACACACACACACACACACATACAAACAGGATTGTTTAATTTCAGTTTCAGTTTCATTCTGTCAAGTGTATTTAATGCTTCACTTAGACATTTTCAGGATTGGTCAAAGCAACATCATAAAGCATAACAAGGTACACATATACTCTCTTATTCTGTACAGTCTCTTGTAAAATTTAAACTCTGAGTGAGTGTGGGTGGAACCAACAGCGAGTTATAACAGCACATGTGCATGTATCGTTATCACTTGTTCATAGTAGACAAACACACACACACACACTGTATGACTTAGGAGTATGGCTTAATCTCCTTTGGGGCTTTTACCAGGACTGCTGCTGCTGCAAATAGACTAACTGTTGGCAGGTAGGATAGTCTGTCCTGTCCACTGTCTGACCTGCCGGAGGGAGAGAGGTGGGTGTGGTGGTTGCAGGTGGATGGAGGAGGGACATGCACACTGTAGGCTGTAGACTGAAGAGTAACTGTTAGCTCAGTCATCTATTATTAAGAACACAGGGTAATGAATGTATAAACTCAATAGCAATATTTTTTTAACTGATGCAATAAATGCCCAAACTGCACCTACCCACAGAGTTATCATGAGGTGGTCATTAACAAAACATAAAGTACAACAACAAAAGTAGGTGCAAATTATGATGTTTCAAATATAAAGAAAACTTTCCATCTGGTAACATGAGGCAGATCTGTCTGTTCTGCACATGTCCTCTGCCTGATACCCTCTGTCTTTAGTTTTTATAAATATTTCTTTCATACTCATATAGATTAATGAATTAACACACAAAAACATGAATGAATGTTTAGCAACTGTCAAGAGACATTACCTGTGGGGGTAACTACAATGCACTTATTTACCCAGAGCACAGACACACACACACACACACACACACACACACACACACATAGTTTCTCTGATGAACCACTGGTCCATAGCTGACAAAAAAGTCTAACTCTGCCCTCCTCCTATGGCTCCAGGCTTTCAAAATGTTTTTTTCCTATTTGACCTCATTGGCTGCTTTGTACCAGAAGTGAAAAAGATTTCCTGCAGTTCATAAGGGGAAAGTCTGTCACCAGAGATGGTTGTTAGGAGTGTTTCTCTATGAGCATATCAGTTATTTAAATTAAATTGATTCTTATTTCAGCAAAATTGAGTGTATGTATTTCGCTTAAAGTTTAATTTGACATTATGATATACAGTGCATTCAGAAAATATTCAGACCCCTTCACTTTTTTCACATTTTGTTAAGTTATAGCCTTATGCTTAAGTTTAAAACAATCCCTCATCAACCTGCACTCAATGTCACATAGTGACAAAGCAAAAACAAGATTTTAGAATTATTTTTCCCTTTTAAGAAATTTTCAGACATTGTCATTATGGGAGATAGATTTTAGATTGATTAATTACATTAATTTAAAAATAATTGTTTTGATTTTAGCATAAGGCTTCATCTTTAAATGTGAAAAACATGAAGGGGTCTGAATACTTTCAAATGCTGTGTATTTCAGTGAAATGGTTCATTAATGAAGAGGAATTTATCATTTTGGTGTTGTGTTTTAAAATGAACATGTTGGTACCAGGCTGTTGCTTTGCAGAAAAGAATTTCCTCATTAAGTTTAAGCTCAATGATGTATCTTGCTATCATCATAATCATTCTATATTTCATAGTTGTTTTTGAGCATATATATAAAAAAGAGGGGAAACGATGATACAAGAGAAAGGCTTCACAAACTGACAGGATCAGAGAAACTATTTACACAACCAAAATGTATGCATACAACTACTGTACATATTATTAGTATATTATTTAGGATTAGTTAGAAAATAAATGAGAAGTGGAGGAAACTACCTGACATCATAAAATATATTTCAAGTGTAAGAATGTGGCTCCAGGTTAAGTAAAACTAAAACCTGATCTAGTTCCACAGTATTGTTTAGATTACCTTTCAGACCTGGGACCATCATTTCTCATATACCCAACATCTTCATTATATAGACTCTACTGCACACAACTTGAGTGCATGAGGACAGCCACATGAGCCAGCAGTCAGGATGTGACCAAGCTGAACCATATCATCTAAACCACTTATATGAGGGTTCAACTGAAGATGAGTGTTAAGGCTATTACTGAGTCTGTCTGTTAAAAATGTCCATTAGATTTTGGAAAGCTTCCTCCTTTTCCGGTGTACTGCTTATGTTTTCATCTCCACGTAAGTACTTTATATAATATAGTTAAATTATGAGATTAGCATTTACTGCCTGATGTTGCAACGAGAGGAGGTTGCAAAGCAAACATCAGGCTTAGTTTTTTAAAGTATTTTTTACAGTGCCGTGGTTGTGTACACAGTTTTGAAGACTGAATTCAGTTTACTAATTAGCAACATTTCAACACTTGCATGAGCTTTAAAATTCATTGTTAAGTCCTGCATGAAAATCAGGACATTATAAAAGTCAACAATGAGTCACTGCTTGTGTGTGTGTGTCTCTTTCAGCATTGTGTATGTAGCATGTTTTCACAAACAGCAGTAAGTAGTAAGTGGTTCCTGGCCCTGTGTCTTCAGAGAGGAGCAGCAGAATGATGTGTATTCACTAATGTACTGTAGCTTTCCAGTATTGAATGCTTTAATACAAATGAGAATGATGTATCACTCCAGCAGGAAAGAGGCCAATCCAAAGCAGTTTGCCACCTACAGCAAAGTTCACTCCGTCAACTGTAAATCTTTTCCTGGCGAATGTGTACATCTGTGAGTGTACCACAGCTTACAAGCTGCCAGGCTGTCTTTCTGGCTTGTTTGTTTGTTTGATATTATTACTGGGTGGTTGTGCAGAGCCATAACAAGTACAAGTTTTTGTTTGTTTGTTTGTTTTATTTTTTTAAATCAGAGGAGAGTATTTACAAATGTAGCTATCTTCACATTAATTCTGACTGACCTTTTGCCAGTCATCATGTCAGGCCCAGTGTCACAGAGGTTACGATTCTGCAGGGAAGAGGAAAGAGAAAGAAAGAAAGAGATCTCCTTGACCTGGAGTCAAACATAATACTGCATGTATACGTATAATACTGCAGTATTACAGCTCTAATAAACATAATTAACACGCTCCAACCCCACCAAAATATTTCTCTCATTTTTGTGAATTTAGTTTCCCTGCAGTTGCGTCACTGCTAACTTTGTGTGCAGGTGAGCACACAGCAGTAATGGTACTGTATGTGCCCTTGTTCAGGCATTACGCTGTGTGTTATATGGCCACAGGATGTGGTTGACAGACTGATGGTCTTTACCACAATCAGCCTGGAATCAACAGTTTGTTCAGTAATTCTCAGTAACACTACTGCTACTACTTACAATAATAATTCCAGTTATACTGACCAAACTCTAGCTGCTGATGAAAGCCATGAGATTTGGCTGAAAGCTCCACAAAAAACAAGTAAATGGGTCTTGTGACAACTATTTTATGATTCCAAAGTGTGTCTCAGTTCCACACAGGATCACATTAATGTGTGTTATTACAGTGTGCAATGATTAAATTTGTAGCTGCATTGAATTAAAACATTTATGTTGATTATAGCCTTTCCTGTTTAATTTGAGATGAACTGCAGCAATATTTAAAAATAGCATTCTTTTAAACTCACTGATAAAATATATGACTAATTTCACTAAGAGCTGGTTTGTTGAGGTTTTAATTCACAGTGTACTGTGTTGTGTTAGTTTAAGCCATAACAGTTGGTGATTAATAAGATTTACAATTTTTTGTGGAAATTTGCTTTTAAAAGATATGACAATTTTAATTTGTAATTTCTTCTAGAGACTATCTGGTGTAGCAGCACTGAAAACATTGACTTCTTCTTCTTCTTCTTCTTCTTCTTCCTGGCTCCCTTTTTAAAAAAAGATTTTGAGCCTTGTTCCCACGATCTTTGGCCTAAATATGGACAATGGTCACAACCATTGGTCACTCACTCTTGGTTGGTTCCAACTACTTGTTTGGTGTGATTCTGTGTAAAGTGCAGCAAGGCCTTAATTTCTCTGAGTCAATATGGATAAAGTTTGAATTAAGGTTGTGGTCACCATGGGATTCTACAAAGACATAAGCATCTGGGCACATAACAGACCAGGAGCTCCATTAGGCTCAGTTCCTATGATGACACCAGACCACCAGACATTTTTTTCCTAAAATAGTTTACAGTGTTTCATTATGTCTCTGATTTCTATTTGTGTTGCAGTTAAACTTGTTGATGGCTCTATTTTAGACAGCTGCAGCGTTAATCAGTGTGCTCAAACCCAGTTTGTATATATGGGTGCTGGATCCTCAAAGGCAGCAAAAGACAGCACTCCACTTAAATTGCTTATTCATGTACTGCATGCTGCCCTCCCTCAGCATGCAAACTGGTAAGTGCTACAATCACAGTGAGCTGTGTAATATAATCAAGTGCAACAATGAAGCCATTTCCTCCGAATTCATATCCCAAATAACACTCATACATAAGGAATGTAATGGAATATAAATATTCCAGTAGGAACCATGATGAGAAGTCTCCTGTAGACTGACATTTCAGTGCTTATAACTGTACAGTTAATGACCGTCGCTTTGTGGTGATTTGATTCATTATCGGGCCAGTTTAATGCCATCTGGCTTGAATGAAAATTTCACATTGTCCTGGTTTTGTAGTGTGATTTTTGGAATATTATTAATGTTTAGTCATGTTTGCTTTTTATTGCAAGCTCCTTCTTGGTTTGAATATTATTTTAACACTCGCCGAGGAAGGTGGCTGCCTGAAACATCAGTGTAATTTACATTTCAGACAATAGGATTTTGATTTTATTCATCAAATCCATGTATTATGGATTTATTAAGAAAAGTTAAGGTGAATATGATAATATATGACACTGCTTTTTTGTTTTCTTTGTTGGCTTGATAATGAATAGATCTTAATTGTAGGTTTGGGTGTGGCACCATCCTCCATCTTTCAGAACATGTAAATCTCAGGAAGTGTGGGGGTTTGGGGATTGTGTTCAAAGTGTGTGTAAGCGTTTTCAGCAAAACAGTATGCACCCAGAAGCACTGACTCACCCTGTATTGATTTAGTAAAAATCACACTTATTGCTCTCTAAACATTTGAGAATAAAATATCATTACAAGATCAAAAAAACTTCCTCTGTGACACATCAACAAAGATTCCCCAAATGACCTCAAACCATCAGGTCCACAGTAGAGCAGCTTCCGTTGTGGTTCATTGTAGGTGTTGTAGTGATCGCCCTGCCTGGAAGGCTAATAACATACTATGTTTGGCTAATTACAGCTCAGTTTGTCACACAGACCAGCCAGAGGCTTCTCTTTGGAGTAATTACTGTAATTCTGACTCTGTCTTTCTGTCTTTATTCTCACTGCTTCTCTCAAAAAGCAAGACTGCATACCATGGACGCATTCAGTTCTGATGATACACAGTCATTTTTTCATGTGTCTTCACTCTATAGGACAGTTCACATTTCCCAAGCGAGCATGTTTGCAAAGGGTGAGGGCAGGAGTCTGCTAAATGCTATGAGTGGAGAGGTAATTTGAAAATAATGTTCTGTACTTCCTTCAGCCAGTCAGAGTTGTGGACGTGTAACCACAAAGGGAATAGAGTAGTTCTCCTTTTTTGCCATCTCCAGGTCAGATATAATTTTTTTTTCTGACCACCATCACCACCCAACCCACTGATGTTTAATCCAGATCCTTCAAGGTTCTCACCCCCAGATTTCCACCCAGAGTACTCCATGGCTGTTTTTTGCAACAAGCAGTCTAAACAATCTCCTCATGTCAGTGCATTTTAGGTATCATCACATTTCAGGTGATCTGTCGGTCTTGATTGAGAAACTCTGTCGATATTGAATGTGTGTTACGAATGTGCTCCCAATGTCAACAGTGAAAGCAGAACATCTGGATCAGTGACTGGATGACTGAGTGAATATCAGAATGACCTCAGTGTAACTGCAGATGAAAACAATAGGACCGGCTTTATAAATAAACTGTGTTGACCTCTGCAGAAACAGCAGCTGTCCAACAGATACTGCGCCTGTTGTTCCAGAAATACCTCCACATATTGATCAGGGCTTCAGTTTCTCTGCCCAGTCACTTCATCCACTCTTTCATTCCATTGTGTGTTTTCTGTCTCTGTCAATTTCTCTCATTTCCTGCCTCTGTAGATATCATATCTCAACAACTTGCTGTTGATATTCATGATCCCCAGAGGATGAATCATAATTTAAAATCTATCTATCTAGCTAGCTAGCTGTACGTGTGTAGTATGTGTATGTGTATGTGTGTGTATGTGTATGCAGTAGATAAAACCAAATAATTATATCAGATAGTCATCATGATCCTTTCTTCTTGTTATGATCATGTGTTTTGTTTCTAATAATCAGAGCACTTTCCTCTTAATCACCAGCGGGTGCATGGATCTCTATGGCACATTTCATAGGTATCCTGTCATTCATTCACCCTGTCAAGGACTAAAGTTTAGGGAGGAAAGGTCAAAGTGGCCAACCAAGTCACTGAGAAGTTCATTCACTTATATCACAACATGAGGGAGGCATGCAGCATCATTAACACTGACTTTCCTCAGCTTTTATCTCTGTTTGAGGAGCTGTTTCACTGTGTTTTACAGTTGAGTTCATTTCTTTGTTAGTGACCCACTGTGATATGAAACTCAAAGTGTTATTGATCAGCTGAATCTTAAATGTGGAGCCTCCATTAATTCTTCCTCCACTGTACAGCTTCTAAAGCAGCTTGCGTGTTCCTGGTACTGCTTTAAATCTGCCCTGGGTGCCAAGGTCACAGCATTTGGTAGCCATTAAGCCATTAAGACGCTGCAGGGTGGACACACTTTGATACACCTGCCCTCTACCTCCCTTTGTCCTTGTTTCCATCTATCTTCTCTCTTGTCTTTTTCTCATCTTTCTCTCTGTCTCTCACTTTTCTTTTTCTTGCATGCCTTTGCAGTTTTGTCTAAAAACAGTTTTGGATAAAACAAAGAACAATGTCACGCAGTCTGAATGAGGATTATTACACATCAGAAATACTGTTCACTGTTCACTGTGTAAGACTGGAATACTCAGTGTCCATTGACTTGACTCGGATAGGCCCTCACCAGAAACGGCAGAGACAATCTTTCCATCACATGATTTCACAGGAACTCTCCTGAGTCACAGGGACAGTCGTCATGTAAAAAAGTACAGCTACAGAGATTAGTAATGTTATCTGTAGTATTGTATGTATTAGTTCTGGATCTCTATCATTTTTAAATAGATATGCAATTTATTCATTTTTAAATTAAATTAAATATAACCCTTTTTACATTGAAGTGATCATGAAATGAAAACTAAATGTTTAAGTAGCTGCAGTAAAAAAAATGTGAGATGGAATATGCCGTGAGGACAGATGAGTACAGGTGAATGACAAAATGGACAATATACATTAGATCAATGATTTTTGTTATTCCATATTAAATTCAGTTATTATTTATATGTTATGTCATAATATTTAACAGAATGTATAATGTAAAGACAGAATAATGACACAGAATGATTAAGTTGTAAATGTAATTATCTTTCATTTGCACATTTTTTATTTGCACATTTTTAAAGTTTATTAATTGTTTCTAATGAAATACTAAAAGTTTTTAATTATTCCTGTGACATATATAACATTATATTCAATTGAGTTTTTACTGTTCAAGCTACTGAATTATGAAACTAAAAACGAGCCTATTTTTACACAAGAGGCAAAAGAGAAGTGATGTCCTATACAGTATTTCACTTCGTTACAAAGTTCTTTGTTGTTATAGATATATTATGATAACACTATATCTATGTCCTTACTGTTTGAAAATACATCAATTTGCCTTCCTTCCACATTAAGCCAGGCTAGTCCAAAATACAAAGAGGGTGCTGTATGCTGTGCATACACAACATGGTGAAAGTGCATGTAAACACACAGAGACGCAAATAGTTTCTAGATAGCAGAAAATGAACAGATTGCATTGTATGGAAGCATTTGAATTATATCAGCAACTCAACAGACATTAATCTTATATTTTCAATTTTCATTATTTAATTTTACATTAGATATTAGATAACCCCTTCGACTACATCTTTAGGTAGTGGTCTTCTATCTCCATACAAGTGGAAAAACAGCCTTGCCTTCCATTGACACATTGTTCACATTATCTAAACAGAAAAAGGAAGTGCTTCCTCCTTTAACAGCAATAATTTAACACTACATTAGATGCTGCAGTGCAACTGTAGAATTTGAACTCCCTTCATTAGTTATCAGCACCACTCTGACCTCTACCCCGAGGGTTTTATCACTTACATTTATTTCTTCTCGTTCAGACTGCATTTGTAATGACATTTATAAGCACTCAATTAGAAGTGTAGCTTTAAAGTCTCAAAACCCTCACACATATACAGTATCAGCTACTCTACATGCTGATGTGTTTAGAAATCCCTGATAGAATTTCAGTTGTAATTGAATCACAAGGTTTTCATAATGATTTCCAATCACCAGTGATGCAGCAGCTAACAAAGCATGAGGCACCACAGCCCCTGTTCACTCAGAAACAGCATCTCTTAGGGTACCCTGATATTTAACATATTTCTTTTTTTCTGATCTATTTTGGTATAAAGCTTTTCTTGGGGGTGTTTAACAATTGCCTGATTCTTCCTGTTGGGGGAGGAAAGAATGAGTAACCACCTCTAACCTCTTTCTATCCTTTCTATAGATAGCAACACAATCCTATTACAATTATCCTGAAATGTCCTAGCAACGGCTGCAGAGAGAAGACTCAGACTGCACATGCATGAGCTACCTCATTCAGCTCGGACATTACAGTTCCTTGTCAGTGTTTTTGAACAGAGGTTGTAGGTAGCACTGTTGAATCCCCTCAGTTCATTTTCTATGTTAGCCATGCTGTGAGAAGTAGAACTACTGTAGCTTCAAATCAGGAATGAATAGGGGCAGGGACAATAATTATGACGTAGTTTAATAAATCAGCAGGGGTGAAAATAAAACTCATACACACCCACATTTTACCCAGCCAGTCAAACATTTATGCTTTGCTTTAAGAAACCCATGTGACATCACAATGACATCATCAGGGTTATTTTTTCAGACTTGACAAAAGATGATGACAGATGACATAAAATACCTGATCTCACAGGCTGAGTAGTGCTAACCCAACAAGTCCTCCAACTTGTTCCTACCGTCTGATAGGACACGTAGGAGCACCAGACCTTTGTCGTCATGGTAACAATATTAAACATGCAGTAAACATTGTAGAACAGTTACTGTTTGATTGTGTGTGGGCTCAAAAACTACTTATTAAGGTTTAGGAAAAGATCATGGTTTGGTGCTACATTTTCTGTTTATTACAGAGACTTTTTTAATGCTGATTGCTGCACTTTAACTTTTTTACCCTTCTGTGCCTTTCTTATATTCTTATTTTTTATTTTTCTATATTATATCTTTATTTTTCTATTTTTGTCACTCTTGCTGCTGTAACATGTAAATTTCCCACAAGTGGGATAAATAAAGTCTATCTTAACTTGTAGACTTGGGAGCCACTTATAGCGCTAAAAATAATAAATTACTCTTAAACACCTCTTATTTTTTGGAGGTTCTCCTGACACAACCACTTACACACCGCTCAAACTCTGTTCTTTACAGCAGTCGTCTGACTCTGTGTCTTCAACATACCCAGCTTTAGAGAGAACATGGCTCTTGTTTTTAGTCTTTAGGTAAAGATGTCCAGTCTTGTGTTTTTTGGTTTTTGCATGAAATACTTTACTTGAAATACTTGCTTTGAATAACATGTGGCAGTTACTCTGCTTTAACAAAATCATGCCAATTAAGTTTGATGTTAGACTCCAGTTATTCTTGCAAATAGTAGAAGATGATTTAGGGGCAACAGTCACTGTGCATGACATGATATAGCTTTCAGAGCTAAATCATCTCAAGGGCATTGGTTGAGAAGTGACCTTTGCTGACCTTTCTCCCAATCCCACCCTCAAGACAAACATCTTGCCCCACTCTTAAGGCACTAAGCCAAATCATGTGTTACTGTAAATAAGTATGTTGTTGGTTGAGACTAACAAATTTGCACAGTGGAGTGTAATGAACAGTGTGTACACTGTAACAAATTTCCCCGTAAAATAACAGTGAACTACTGGCAGCTAGATTTGCCAGCAGGCTAGTGTTATTTTACAGCATGCCTACTGTAATCTATGACAAGTTAATTACTGTAAAATCTTTCCCGTAAAATAAAATACTGGCAGTTAGATTTGCCAGCAGGCTACTGTAAATTTAACAGTATCCTGCTGTTGCTAAAATTTACAGTTTGCTACTGTTTTTGTAAAAACTGTTATTTTTTCCTTTCACAGTAAAATACTGATGAAAGGATTAGCAGTTAATTACCGTTATTTGCACTTAACAAGATGCAATGTATATTTATAGATTTTTATTGTGAACTGCAGCACGTGAGTACATGAATTAACTGCTAGCAAAAGAGACTACAGAGATATTTTTCTAAACCTTGTGATTTGATAAAATACTCCTTAGTAGTCCTACTATAAAACACCATGTTTTAATACACTGAGTAAACTTCAACTTTTAAGACAAATAACACAGCTTCAAAGTGTCTTTTTAGACCATTACTCTATTTATTAAGCTTGTGAAAATAAAAATAAAAACATTCAAGAACATTTAAGACAAATTAACAGAAAAACAAAGTGAATAATTTAGACTTGTCTTAGAGTGTAGTTAAGCGACTAACAGAGTGTGTGAGTGTGTGTTCACTGACTTATATAAAGTCCCACTCAAAGTCTATTCATTTCTTTAGTAGACTGGAGACATGAGGGTTTACTGAGGGTCATCTTTTTCTGGGTGACTTTGCCACGTCCAATCTTGGAGCCTCTCTCTGGATTTATCCCATTGAACCACCTGAAAAACAAGAGTTGGTGTGAAAAAAAAAGTTTAGTAATTGAGATAATAATAACATAAATCTTTTTTATAGCAAATATTTTCCCCTATCATCAAACACTGTTCTTTACTACCTTAGCTGTAAGTGATTTTACATTTTGTAATCTTTTTTAGGAATTACACATTGTCAGTCAATACAGTTTCTAAATTCAATGATGATTTCCTCCACAATGAGGAGAGAGAGTTTATTTTGACCTGTGAGATGAAACTCAAGGAACACAAGGTCCTCAAAGCTGCTGTGAGCATAGTACCAGCAGAAGGATGTGAACATCTAACGTCTGAATGAATTCCAGTGAACATGTAGCGTCTCTCGGTAGTGAAGACTGAAGCTGTAGTAGTAGAAAAGACAGCAGCAAGCCTGGACAGAAAAGCTGACTGGATGTCGTCCTAAATGACGTGCCCCTCAGTGCTGATCATTCAGTGGTGAAAACAGCTTCCTGGTGTTTCACCTGAAACTCGACAAAGAAAAACCCATTTCAGCATTGACACTGCTGTTGTCACACTGCAAAAGATACCATGCCCAGGAAACTGATTGATAAACAAGCCCTGTTGTTTTAAAATAGGAAATGTATTTTTAATACTATATTGATCATGGACTGATTTGAATTGATGAGTATTTGCTGCATGCATTGTGTGTGTGGTGTAATGTAAAAAAACAAAAAACATGACTTACACTTGCAAGAAGGACCAACCCCTCCAGGGTCTCAGAGAAGTGAGCCATCAGCAGTTGGATGATGCAGAATGACAGCAGGTTAGACTCAGTGGCAGGACTCCCAGACATCTGCAGTGGTGGCTTTGTTGACTTTGTGGACTCCATCACACACTCGTGATGCCTGAACCTTAACATTTTTGGAAGTTCTTAGGGAGTCAGGGATGGTACATACATAAGGATGATACATAAGTAAGAAATAAGAACATGGAAACATGCTGAAAATTTATAAAGTGAACACAACTGAGGCATCAGAGAAAACAAAGTCTGAACAGAACACGTGAACAGAGGTGGTTTTACCAGAGCAGCTTTACCAGCTTCTCCAGCTCTAACTGACGTTAACATTCTGTGCTAGGCTAAAATCAGACCACAGGCCAGCTACAGCTGAACAGCAGCTGTATTATATTAACAATCCTTTCTGAATATTCCGCCCCCAGTCTCAACCGACACCTTCCAGTTTTTCAAGCACAGGGACAGTTCAACCGAAATTACTAACTATTGTTAGCTAGCAAGCTCTCCGTCAGTTCAGGCGCCACACTCACAGTAAAGAACCGCTGTTTACATAAAACGAGCCACATCGTTTAGAGACATGCCCTTGGCAAATGTTAACATAACACAAAGTAATGTGAACATGAGAAGGTGAAACTCACTCTGTACTGTGGAGGATCAGGATCTGAAGTCCAGCTCCTCTCTGCGGTGACACACGTTCAAACTGCCGCTGAAACAGGTGTTGAAAAGTCCCTGTTATATTCAACTATCACCAACGGTTTCAGACACAGGAGAAGGATTTTTCCCGCTTAGCAGCTTCACAGACCTGTACTTAGAAGTGGCTAACGTTAGTTAACAACTCACTACTCACTCATCTTGTGCGTAGTGTGAGTACTCCTGTGATGTTTGTGTGTCAGCTGTGACTCTAATCTCAAAAATGAACTAAAACTTAACAAAAGTCTAATGTGTTTTGCATTCACTTACAGATTGATTAACAGGTCAGAAGATTGGAGTTGTGATGTATTTTGCATATTGATGCTAACGAGCAAAACAAAAAGACTCTTACCTTGTAATCTGCAGGGTGAAGGCGGGTGAAAAATTTGTCCAGTCAAAATGTGAGCTCACGTGTTCTTTGTCTTCCCAAAATGCAATTCAAAAATACAATAATGTACTGTTGTTTTTTTTTTCATTTAAGCGATTATACTGTAAAATACCGTAAAAATAATACGGTAGTACTGTAAAAGCAATTTACCGAGAAAAATAACGGTAATGTACTGTATAGGTAAAGATAACAGTAATATACTGTTGATATTTTCACATAAATTTACAGTAATTTGTTACAGTGTAAAATGGGTTTAGAGTTTTTGTCTCATTTATGTGCATGTGTGTTCTGAAGAATGACTTCAGCACCACTGGGGGTTCTGATCTTAAGTCATTGTTTGAACAAGGACCAAGCAGACGATGCAATGGAATGAGCATCATGCTGCTGTAGCGTTTTACCTCTGCAAGTTTGGCAGGCCCACAAGAACAAATGACAATAAATAAATATAACTACAAGAGTCCTATCTGACTCAAAACCATCAACTTAAAATCAGGTCTTTCCACCACATATGACTAATGTAACATATGTAATCCCAAAATATGTACTACCACATTTAATTTTATTACAACAAAAATGAAACTTATTCCTTCCAGATTACTATTAATCATCTCTATAATAAAATCCCTGTGAAGATTACATTTGTTTAAGTAAAGACTTCATGGTGCAGATACTTTTTTATTAACTGTGGAGTCTGTGCATCATTTTGTGCCAATCCATCCAGTAGGTGATGATATATACTGTAAGCTGGATAACTGAAATCGTTGGTGGCAGGAGGTGGAGGATCACCAAAGATTTGTCTACTGGGGACCATCCAGGTCAAACACGTCAACTGCGTGATTCCATGAGAGGAAAAGTCAGGGGATCCTTAGTCAGTCATTAGGATTCATCATTTGGAGAACCAACACAGACAAACTCTGAGAGCCATCTCTGCATCCTATCATATGTCTTTGAACAGATATATATTTATGAAACTAAAATATACACAGCTAACACAGTAACCCACTATCTTTGTTTTGTCTTTGTCTTGCAGGTTCTGGCCATGATCTCCATTCTGTTCATCATCATTTCCACCATCTCATTGTCTCTTAACACCCTGCCAGAGCTGCAGGTTGTAGATGAATTTGGCCAGTTCAATGATAACCCCAGCCTAGCCCATGTGGAAGCTGTCTGCATTGCTTGGTTCACCATGGAGTATGTTCTGCGTCTGCTCTCAGCACCCAACAAGTGGGATTTCATCAAAGCACCACTAAACATCATTGATTTGCTGGCAATATTGCCTTACTATGTGACCCTCTGCCTAACTGAGTCTAACAAGAGCGTGATGCAGTTCCAGAACGTGCGCCGTGTGGTCCAGATCTTCAGAATTATGAGGATCCTCAGGATCTTGAAGCTGGCGAGGCACTCAACAGGACTCCAGTCTTTAGGCTTCACTTTGCGAAGGAGCTATAATGAGTTAGGTCTGCTGATCCTCTTCTTAGCCATGGGTATTATGATCTTCTCTAGCTTGGTATTCTTTGCTGAGAAGGATGAAGACGCCACCAAATTCACCAGTATACCTGCCTCCTTCTGGTGGGCTACCATTACTATGACCACTGTTGGTTATGGAGATATCTACCCTCAAACCCTGCTGGGCAAGATTGTAGGAGGGCTCTGCTGCATAGCAGGTGTGTTGGTAATTGCCCTCCCCATCCCAATCATTGTCAACAACTTCTCTGAGTTCTACAGAGAGCAAAAGAGGCAGGAGAAGGCCATCAAGAGAAGGGAAGCTCTTGAAAGAGCCAAACGGAGTGGAAGCATTATTTCTATTAACCTAAAAGATGCTTTTGCACGCAGTATGGAACTCACCGATGTGTTGGTGGAAAAGAGAGAGGACAGTAAGTGTCCTGTGGATAATCATCTGTCACCCAGCCGCTGGAGCTACCACAAACATTATTCTAATGCAGAGGTGGGTAGTCCAGGCAGGTCTCAGCATTCCCATTATCAGGAAGTGGCTCAGCTAGGCTCTCCTGTACGAGCCAAGCTCTCACCTAACAAAACTACCCCTCAGCACCTCAGTGTAAAAAGGCTCGAAGATGCTTACAACAAGGCAACAACCACCCAAGAACAGAAGGAAAAAATGATAGAGGAGCAGATGGAGATGAAAACGTTGACTTCCACACAAGCCCAGCAAAATTCACCCGAGGTCAGTATTTCCAGGAAATTCTCCAATGTGGCTGATGCTTTTTCAGTGGAAAGAGGAGAAAGCTCTTTTCTTATAAGTGCTGAGGGAAGTAAGATGGGTACTAAACACCAACATATCCCCCCTCCCTTGGATCTAAGTCAGATCAGCACCATGGAGGTGAACAGGGGCCCTGACAGCATTCAGCCAATGACCATCATCAAAGAGGGTTTGTATGAGTTTGTGTCTAGCCCCAGAGGAAGTGGCACTGGAGATACAGGTTTGGTGCCACAGAGTGTGGAAAACTTTGGAGTGACTTATGACAGTGTCTGCAGCTCCTTGCGAGATTTTAATAGCCCTCAAAAGGCAAGAGCCCTCAAGGTTGACTTCATTGGATCTCAAGATGATGTGCTTATGGCAGTAATGACACCAGTGGCTACCTCAGCCTCAGGCTCAGCTAAGCTTGCTCAACTACTTTCTGACGACATGGTTTCCAGGTTTTCTCCACCTCCTTCCTCTGCAACACAGGAAACTAAGTCTCCTCTGGCAATCCTGCAATCTCCATCCCTGGCCCAGCAATCTGTCAGTCCAAGATACTCCCAGGGGGGAGGTGAGGGCTCATCAGCCAGGAGCTTAGAAGGTGAAGGGCAACTCACAGGCTTAAGCCACCAAGGGAGGAATCACATGGAGAGGTCTGCTGTCGGCTCAGGCAGCAGTGCTAGCCCACTTTTGTCCAAAGCCAGTCCGCTCAACTGCACCCAAGAGCTAGTAACTTTGGAAGTAGGGGAGGAAGGAGCAGGAGGGCAGGGAGCAGAACAGAGTGCTGAGAAACGAGAAAACCACATTGTTCTGGACGGAAGCATGACACCGCCCTGTGAAACAAGTATGTAAGCCCAAATGTAGGGAAAGGTTTACAGACGGGGATGCCAAAAAAAGACTGATGGGATGGAAGGCAGCAACTAAATAGAATAAACCATAACAACTATTGCATGGTATGGGCTCTGCACCTGTTGACAAAGACACTGTTGAAACACATTAAGGTGTTAAGAGCTGTTTGCAGTTTTTTCTGGAGAGATGCACTTGTCATATCCCATATTTGGACTGTTATCTCTTTTTTGGCAAGTGCTGCTGTCCAAAAACAGAAGCACATGCCCACTGTCTGGGTACTATCTGAGAGACACATATCACGTCAGTCGTTACTGACTTATGCTTTGAAGACCGGACTAATATGCTGCAGAGCAAAAGACTGACAACTGACTGATCTTCTAGGGCTCAGATGTGAGCATAAATAAAGCCTTGTGTAAATGAGAATATTTACAACTATCCTGGAGAGTTATTGTGCATACCTCAACAGGTATAAGTTACAGTTTCCTATTGCTTGCTATTTAGGGCTATTTCTTGTGATGGACTAAGTACACCAAGGAAAGACAGAAAGTGGAGGGAAATAATATTTTTTATATTTGTCTAAGCAACTTTTGAAAATGTATCTTTTACAAGACTTGAAAAAACAATTATCAGTCATTATTCTGTATTATGGGTCTTGCTTACTCGTTATTCTCCCAGTCAAGGTTCTTGTAATGGGACCCAGATCAAACACAAGCACATGATACAGGACAAAAAGTCCCACTCTTATATCTTTGTTGGACACAAATAGAATCCCAAGAGTACATATGCACAGTAATACTTGCCTCAGTGCTTCAACAATAGATGTCCTGCTTTATGTATCTAATCAAATTTTTTTTGTCTCTCCTTTTTCTATAATACCTGAAATGAGGGGTCTTGAAAGTAAAAAGGGAATAGAATAGGGATGTAAATGCTATTGTATTCAATGCTAGACCATTGTTTGCACACTCCTCTAGAATGACAAAAATCCTAAAAAATTAAACATCTTAGACACCTTAGTCTCATAAGGGGACAGGTGAAATGTTATAGAAACACATAAAGACAAAGACAGTGGAAAAGTTCATCATTCATTTGTGGGTCATCACACACTGCCCATGTCCCAGCTCAGGGGCTCCTCCTTCAGTGTCGCACATTTTTATGCTGAATGTGTTATGATGGGCCAATGAGGCTTAAGCCAATTTAAAGGAACCACCACATATGGCTGACAAATGTGACCTTCTTTTCCCATGCTTTATCAAAAGAAAAAAAAAAAAAAAGACTAGCCACTTGTACGGTGTGTTCAAAAAGCCCTCCCAAATTCAGGAATACCAACTGAGCATGAAGTATTAGAGTTGACAAAGAGCACCCAAACACCTCTGTCTGTTTTGGTCTCTGTGAGACTAGTGTCTTATTAAAGGAGGTTTATTACCTGGGATCTTATTTTGTAGTTTTGACCATCCTTTCTGTCAGCAATAAAAATTCTGTACTCACCAAGGTAATGGCTGAGATCTGGGAATATAGTGACTTCAATATGACAACCAGTGGTTCAAGAAACAGGAGCAGTCAGACAATCAGACAGGTTGGAAATAAAACCAACAGGTCAGTCATACTTTTTTTTACATTTGGAGCAGAAAATTAAGGCAAACTGTAAGAATATTACCCCAACATCCCAGATTTCACACCCTCCACTATACTTACAGCCTCAGTACGACTCAAAGTAAATGAGGGCAGGGGGTTACAACTGAGTGTCACACCCTGAATGCTTTCAAGGAGAGACTTTCTGAAAGTGTGTGTCATGCCCATTTGTACAATTAATTTAATGAAGACTACCTGAAAAACCTGAAACCTGAAAAAGACACAGGCTTCCTGGGGAGAGATTTGGGAGGCAAGGAGAGTTTTAATGCTACCGTCAAGCTTGGCAGTTCTGAACAGTACTTGGTTTAACCAATACTTGGTTTACATACTAGTGTCTTTCAAGCATACTACACCCTTTACAACACTTTTGTGCACACAGTTTTCATGTACAATAAATAATTAGTTGCAATACTTGAGGTGCATTCACTTTTAGTTTTCCCTCCAAATAAATAAAAAGTGGTTTAGATAATCTGGATAAACTGACGGCTTCTCTAGTCATTTGACTGGGTGCATTTCTTAACTTGGACTTGGACTTTGTTGTAGTGCTTGCATGTTTCCATGCTCCCAAACTGAAGCAATGTACTTGGGGAGTATGTTATCCTAGCCACAGGAAAGATGGGCAAAACCACTGAAATGAGACCAAGTGGTTATAAACAAATTATTCTTTGAGGGAGGAGGTGCATGTTCATCCTTCTGGCCTTTGGTCATGCAAAGGCAACATCTGTGAAGCCCACTGAAGGAGGTGGCTTCTCAGTTCATGTGACTCCACACACTGTTTGTACTGTTCTAACCATGCGCATGTTCATGTATGATTACTGGAGAGAGATGAAGAGAGTGTGTGTCTGTGTGACTTATTTTGCATGGGTGCTGACTGTATTGTAAAGGTAGTATAACAGTGACCTCTACAGGCATTCCCAAGGCACTTGAATGAAAGGACCTGATGCCTCTTCAGCACTCTGTTTAATCTTATTCAATGTATATTTTTATCAGATCAGTTGTGCATTAATTTGAATGCATGCTGACACATTGTAACACATTTAAGTGTGTGCACAACAGATTACTCACTGAGTACAGAGTGAGTGTGTATGATGATGGGACCAGTCACAAGATAAGACATGAATTGTAACTGTGTTCCCAAGTATACTTACTCACTTTTTAGATGAAGATGTCATATTTTTTGTTGTCAGTTAAAACTAATTTATTGCATTTTTATAAGAGGAACTTGGAGCTGTGTGTTGTTGTTAACATCTCAGTATATTTTTAAAAAATGCGTGCCTTTTCATAAATAGACAATTTATGAGAAGGTAAAAAAAACCTGTACAATATGGCCAGACTTGTTTTGTTTTGTTTTGTTTTTGTTCTCATTTTCTCTCTTGTTTTTCTCTGTTTAGTGGATATTTTGATATGCAAATCCTCAGGCTCTCAGGGTTTGCATAATTTTACAGCTTTGTGTTGTTCTCTCATCAACGTCCGCATCAGTCAGTTTTCACGCAACATAGCTTACAGTTCTAACCTCACTGTGCCACAGTGTCATTTTATTTCAGAAAATGAATCTTCTTGTGGAAACCAGTGGCTTCAAGTTCAGTAGTGAGCTCACCTTGGATCACTTTGATGCTGTAGCAGTATACTGTATGTGAACTGCAGCTCTGTACTAAAAAGACAGAAGACATTCAGCAGGGTTGGTTCCACGTAGTCATACTTTGGATAATTCAACTGACAGTAAATACAGTATATACACCAAAAAATTAATTAGTAAGTTATTTAAGTGAATTTTCAAAAGCTACAGACTACATACTGTATACTCCACTCCAGTGGTGAAATGCATTCAGTATATCCCTGGTTCACACCTATCCACATGTGGAAGCAATGCTCTACTCTGAACCAGTACAGTTCTGCCTCCTTTGTTTGATAAAATGTTTTTTGGTACAAAAAGTGGTTTGTCACTGCTGCAGATCAGGGACCATTTGAACACTGCTCTGACTCTCCTATGCACAACCTCATCTCCGCACAATCATCTGAAAAATGCTACACAATCTCCATTTGTATTTGTTGTTGTAATCACGTTTTGAGCACTTAGATAAAACACAGTCATATAATCCGGGCAATACAAAACCTGCTCCTTCATCCCTCCTGCTTTTTCTTTTATTGTTTCTTTAATATTCTGCTCTTCCATCCTCATCTACTTTGTTTAACAGTAGCCTGTGTGATGATTAGTCTCATTCATTCTTTCTAAGTCAACATAATGGTAGTGAATTATAGGGACTTTTGATTCAGTTACAATATGCAAGACAAATAAATGTGTTCATGTGACCTACTTCTGTCTTGTGCATTTTTTGTTACATCTATGCTGGTGTGTATGTTTGTGGATCCAGACTGATCAAGTCTGGGCTACCAGTGACTAGAAGTCAAACCACAGATGGCAGACAAGAGCTTTACATCCTGTACATTCATTCCAAGAAGCTCTTTAAAAAGATAATTTGGATTTTCTGATGTAAGTCTACTCACTTGATACATATTGCATATTAGCATGCCAGTTCAAACATGGACCAAAGTGCCCACATTTTATTTTTGAACATGGGACCATCTTGCAGTGCAGTCACACTAGCTGCCAACTTGTTGATGTTTTGAGCCATATTATCTTACTTAAACTGAGTAACGCATTTAACTTAATTTGTACTAGCCTTTTAATTATACTTGCTTACACTGAGTCTCCTGTACTTTTGGCCACATACTTTTTTCATTTAATATGTAACATGTAATATTAAATGTGTATTTGATTTCTGTTTGTAATATGGGAAGTTATTCCCAGCATATTCTGAGGCATTGTATTTATGGACATAAGTTTGAGTTAAAATTGTGTTCTAAATCATCACAGATGTTACTTGGTAAGTGGTCATGTGTCCCTCACATTGTTTCTCCAACATTTCTGGGAGCTTACAGTTGCTGTTGTGAAAGAATGCATTTTGTACCATGAGTGAAGTTATGTCTATGGTTACTACTATTAAGGAGTAGGATAATATTGGTATACCTGTCACTACCACTAAAATTATGCAGTTATTCATCAAATTATCTCTCTGAGTTCACAGCCTCCTTTGGTTGCATTTTATTTAAAAGTACACAGTGCTTGCTTTCTTTGGCACATTATACTAAGTTCAGGTGACTTATTCTTACTGAATTTATTGAAGTTGACTACAATAAGATACAGTAAGTGTAGTGTATTGTAATTTCAATTAATGCCCACTTGTCTTGGCAGAATATGTTAAGCTAATGTGACTGAGGTTTAGAGTTGTAACATCTTGACTAAATTTGACTATACTGAAATACATACGTGCCCACATTTTCTTTTTCATTTTCTTTTTTTTTAAGTACAGTTTAATCTAAACACATTTCACATCACACAACTTGACACTGTGAAGTTTATTTACTGACTTTTCAGTTTGAAAGTAAGAAATAGTGCACTATTCTATAGAACCTTGTTATTCATAGCATATTTATAAAAAATCTAATTTCCAATTTCACACACATACATGTGGTTATAAATACTGGTGATACTGGGACTGCTTTGATCAAGTCCAGTTTTTTACACACTGTAGGCAACAGCTCACCTGTGCCTTGTGTATCACTGATAGCAATCATTGCACTGGGCATGCTGATGGGTCCTGGCACTGCTTCTGACACAAAAATCAAGTTTAGAGATTTGAAAAAAAAAAAAAAAGATAAGAAAATGCAAGAAAAACTTACATTTGATTTATAAAAAAAAAACAAAACATGGTAAGTCATAGTTATGAGATTTAAAAAAAGGATAAATATGATCATATCTATGACTTACTATTTCATAATTTATTTTTTATTTCATAGTTATGATAACTATTCATAGTTATGATCATTAAGTTTTTCTGTCCAGTTTTCCTATAGAATAGGTCTAGACTGTACTCTTCATAATATTAACACTGATTGAATCCTACCTGTCCTCTCTGGAGTTCTGGGCTCATTGCTTGTGCTTTGGTGGCTCTTCTTCACTCTCACTATCAGACTGGTTGAGACTCTGTCTCAGGGTGGAGGGAACAACTCAAGGATCAAACGTAATTATGGAACCAATGTTAAGCTTGTGTTTCCAGTCAGACATGGACCTCCCGGGCAAGCTTACTGTTTGGCTGTTGGAGAATATTGCTGTCTATAGAGAAACGCTACTTAAATTTTGAGTTGCCTTCTGGTGCCCAGTCCTAGCAAGTGCAGCCTGTATGATCTATTTACTGTCACTTTACACAGGCCCTCGAGGCCCCACTACCAGCCCGGCCCCCTGAGAATTTTCCTGGTTCTCCCAATTAGGCACTCCAGGCCTGAGTGTGTCCATGACATGCTATGATGACACACACACACACAAGATGAAAACAATACCAGCCCTGCTGGTAATAATAACCATCAAGAGCTGAGAGATCAAGTCTTGGCCAAGGCCATTATCTGGCCAAGGGGGTATTAGGGATATGGGTGATGTTCAGTTTCTACTGCGTAAACATAAATATACAAAATCTGACTTGTTTCATCCTTTGTTTGTGGTGTCCCCTCACACTTTTCTGAGGGGTAGGGTTGTACTGGGGTAAGGGGAATGGGGGGATCCTAGAATCACAACCTCTGTAGCCTGCTTAATTTCTAAAATCCAGGTTAGAGGTATGCATAACAATCGAAGTCATGTCAAGACGATGGAGTAATTAATGAACTGGCCAAAAGGTAATTTTGGTTTACTTTAGCTACCAAATTATATCCAGTATAGGGTCTATACAATGTAATTTATTTCTTAGAATTTAGTTAATTGAATTTAAACCGCCTATAAAAATTATGACTATCTTTAATTAATATTATAGTCATGATTTAAGTAATAATACCAGGAAACAGTATTTCAGATATTAAAACCTGAATAAACGGTAGTTTATTATAGTAGATACACGAGATATAGCTTTGAATGGCCGCTGTACTTTACGATAACGACATATCACAGTTATTCATTTATTTATTTCATGTGTATTTTAACCATTGACATTTTTTAGACCTGTAACGTACCAAGCTAAAACCGATAAATAAGTGAGTCATACCTCGTCCGTTTAGAACACTGTGGGTGACGTCACCGACGCTGCGTCCATGTTCTGCTGGAGCTCGTGGAGGGAGCACGGTGTGTTATCATCGGGACTATACACTGGACGTTAGCCCGTACCATTTTGTGGCAGACATTAGTGCTGTAACACTGAGTGCCTAACATAACGGTGTTTAGGAGGCCGGAGCCCGTAGATCGGTGCGAATGAAATCAGTTGCTGACGGAGGACCTTGAGGAGCAGCTCCGGGATTTCACCGCTGTGTCTGGAGAGCAGAGGTAGGCAACAACACCAGCACCGACCGACACCCTCACTGTCACCTGGTCACACCACACACTCCTACACCGGAGTCCTGTCAGAATAGCTGTATGACTGTTTAACATGTTACACCGACACACTGTTTCCTAAGCGTTTTAATGATCGTTTCAATGGTCATGTCACCTGCTGAAGTAACATTATAACGTTACACGGCATCCACATGTAGCGATGACAGCAGCGCTTCTGTTCACATAGTCCAGCATTGCAAAAATGTTTTAGGGTAAAATTAATCTTACATTTATTGTGTTTAAGGAAAATGGTAATCACTGTAGCTGTGGTGCCTCAGTCTATAGAGCATTACACCAAGTGGCACAACATCACATTTCAGCACCTGTTTAAAATCTTAATCTGCTTTGTAAGGTATATATACAGCCATCAGATGGGTGTAGGGAGATCTGAAATGAGCATCTGATATGTAATGTAAAGCTGCACAAAACAGAGATGATGAATTCATGCACATACTGTATTTTGGTAAATCCAACCCTACTGTTGAGTGGGTCTGAAGCCCAGACACAAGCAGGGGGAAATATGGAGTGACATTCCACTGCAGACATTTTGACTTGTCAAACATAAGTAACACCATGTTTAAACTGCTGCATTGCAATAATTGCTGGAACTCAGCCATCAGTTTTTATTTGTTCTAACTGTGCCTTTGCTGCCACGACAGGCCAAAATGTCTGCTGTGAAAAAGGCAAGTAAATCAGATCTATTTCGGAACCACAAAGAAAAAGATGTTTCCTTGGATTCTTGGGAATTGCAACAACCATTTTTACACTATTTTATTCACTTTATAGACTTTAAGATACAAAACCTTGTTCAAGATTAAACCAGTGCTTTCCAACCTTTACCTATATCTTGCCAAAAGCCGTGCGTAACTGGTGTCACATTTCAGATGAGATGTGATGATGAATTGTTAATAGCACCACCCAACAGTGATTTTTTCCCCCTGTAAAATCATGTGGTGTCATCTCAGTAAATGTTTCAATAATCCAATATTTCACCAAAAATTTCATTCAAAAATCATAGATCAGTATGTCATCTAATGGTGTCATATATAACAATATATCAGTCAGAGGGTTCAAAAACCAGTAATTTTACAGTTACTGACACTGTGTGAGTATGTGTGTCTGTAGAATGCCGTCTCTGTCGGAGCAGCTGCAGGAAGTGCGGAGTCGAGCTGAAGTGTGTCTGTACTCTGGGGGCAGGGTGGTAGAGGTGCGTGCCGGGGTGATGGCTATGGCTAATCTGCCTTTACCACCCTGCTCCAAATACCGCCACATCGCTGCAGAGACCATGGTCATAGAAAACAGCTTTGGCAGCAACAGAAAGGAGGTGAGAAAGAATGGATGGATGGATGTTATACCTATATGACATCCATCCAGACAGAGACCAGGGTTGGGTAAAAGTTAGAATTGAAGGTTACATTTGGATAAGGCTGGTAAATAGAATAAAATACATATGGTTGTGTTATGTTAAAAGTGCCATCACTGACAGCAACATACAGTGACATGAAAGTAAGTGAACCCTTTGGAATTATCTACATTAAGTTGTCTTAAAATATGATCTTCATCTATGTTACGTTTACGAAACACAATCTATTTTAACAAATGACACACAAATCATTTGGGTTTCCTTGTCCATGTTGAATACATAATTCATACAAACATTTATTCATTCATTTTCTATACTGCTTATCTGTTAAGGGTCTGGAGCCTATCCAAGCTTATATTGAATACATAATTCAAACATTCACAATTTAGGTTGGAAAAAGTATGTGTGCTGAACAGAACTCAGGACAGGGCATTTTTCTGTTATTGGCTGAGATGGACAACATAGCTCTGCATTAGGCTGGGCTACTCTGAATTTTTTATGTCATTATTGGCTTAGTCCCAGGTGTTCCTCCATTATAAAAAAAAAAAAAAAAGTAGCTTCATTATGGCAACTGGACAACAGACATTAATTTACTAACTAGTATGGTCTTGGTTTTAAACATTGTCAAACTACTTGTAGTATTCAGGTGAGTTTCATGCTTGTTGTGCCACCCTGGTAGGCCAGTTTGCAGTTCGCCTTTGTTGATAATGTACATTTTGCAAAAGTCCAACTCTAGAAAACGTCATCCCAAAGGTGAAGTAAGGAGGAGGGAGCATCATGATGTGATCAATGGTTCAAAGTTCCTCCTCAATGTTGATCCACAGCTACTGGAAGAGCTTGTTTGAGGTTATGGCTGCCAAAGGAGGTTTGACCAGTTATTCAATACAGCGGTTGACTTACATTTTCCTACAGCACTGTGACTGTTTGATGGGTGTATTCCATAAAGGTTTTTAATTGTTTTTGTTATTAGCTTAAGTACATGCTTGGGGCATTGGGACAGTGCAGCTTTCCCATTTGTATTTGTTACTTAGGTGAAGATCAGATCACATTTTCAATTATTGAGGAAAACCAGGTCACTGACTTTTTCTTGCCACTCTAGCTCAGTTTGTTGCCTAATGACAACTGTAATAATTTATGTCTGTTACAGCTTTGCAGCCAGTCCTGAAAAACATGAACAACTCAGGGTATTTCATGAGGAAGTTGGGAAAAGTGAGACTCATCAATCACAGACTTTGTGCTGTGTCAGTTTCACAAAACTAATTTCCGAGTCAACTTGAGATTCTGCACAGTTTGGGGTTGGCATGCAGTGAGAAAGCTATGACCTCTGCATGGTCTCCTTAATTAGTGTTTTTTTTTAGTGGTGGAAAAACTGCAGATTTAGTCTTTTCGCAACAAGACAACATTGTGTTCAGGACTATATAACAGTTTATTTCCAAGTACAATAAACAGCTTGCCTGTAACCATGCACTGCAAGCCAGTGGTTCCTCAGACCACTAGGAAAACCCATCCATCTTCGTGGGGGGGCTGGAGCCCATCCCAGCTGACATTGAGCGAGAGGCAGGGAACACCATGGACTATCGCTAGTCTATCGCAAGGCTGACACATAGAGACAATCTTTCACAATCACATTTACACCTACGGACAATTCAGAATCACCAGTTAACCTGCATGTCCTTGGACTGTGGGAGGAAGCTGGAGTACCTGGAGAGAACCCACGCAGGCACAGGGAGAACATATATACATAATCGTGGAGTGTCCTGATGTGAAAAAGTTATTGTCCCAGGTTGAGGTCAATTAGTTTGAAGTTATGTTGACTGAAATGATGGTTATGACAAACATGTCAGTGATAATGTTTCACAAATGCTCGGTAACCTTGGGGGAGACTGTAGAGGGGAGGGGAAATACTGGTGAAAAGGAAGGTTATGAATTAATGTTAAATCATCGTCATTATTATTATTGGTCAAAAAACAAGCATACAGAAAAAAACTAAACTTACACAATGGTTCATAGACATAGACAAAACAATCCACACTGCACCTTCCCCACTCACTTTAAGCTGATGTCTGTTTCACAGTGAATCTCTCAAATGTAGCCTGAGATCTGGAATGACTTTGAAGTGCAGTAAGATTTTTATTTTCAATAATAATTCAGTGGTGTGGGTGGATTTGAGATTAGTTACATGTTTCTATTTCAGATTGAACTTGAACATTAAAACTATTTAACTTGTCACTAAATGTACTGTTCTCTGCTTCTTCAGACCCTTGCATCTCTTCAGCGCTTGTCTACAGCACTGAACATCCTGGAAAAGTATGGCTGTAACTTAACAAACCCCAACAGGCCAAAGTACTGGAGGACTGTGAAACATAACAACCCAGTGTTCAGGGCCACTGTTGATGCCATTCAGGTAACAAAAAAATATTCAAGAGTATTGAACAGCATTACAAGTGCCTCTACAACAATGTCATATTCCAGGGACCAAAAAACTGAAAGGATACAGAGAACCAATGACTGAGTAAATCATTGCGTACAAGCCCTTATGACAAGTGATGGTATGTCCTGTTAATCTATGAATTACCTGTTGTCCTAAATCTAGAATGTCGACTGCCAGACAGTAAGAGCTTGGAGTCCACCTCCATATGTCTCTGTTTATGATCACCAATGTGATACTGTATATTTTTCTGTTATTATAGTAAATGAAAGTAGTCAGGTAGGAGACATATACGCATGGTCATCGTTTTGACTGATGCTTCCATTTGCCACAGAGCAGTCATTGTTAAGCTGTTGAGCAGCTCTGAATATGGTAACGTAAGGTATGGTAGTAAGTTTTTTTTCATGTAGTCCTGTGACTTTGATTGCTGATAATCCTGACCCATCCTGACGCTGTCCTGATCTTGTCCTGAATGTATCTTTATCCTGCCCCTACTTAATTGTTTGGGTAAGTAAACAAAAAAAAAATTCACATGATGCACTGTTTGTTCTTTCTACTGCAAGGGAGGAAGAGCAGTACTCTGTCTCTATGGTTACTCCAATCAACAGCCAGATGGGCTCAGCTTCCCCGATGATGTCACAGATCCTGATGTGGGCCGAGTTGCTGCAGTAACACTGGAAGTGATGAGTCTGAGGATGGAACTAGAAATGCTTATCAAGGTGTGTGTGTGTGTGTGTTTGTGTACACTTCACTGATTTCCTTGGGAAAATTAATGGCAACTGTGTCAGACTTTCTCCTGTTTGATGAATAGCCAAAGAAGGCTTAAAAACAGTAGATTTTGTGTAACATATAACAAACCACTCAAAATGGAAATAGACTCTGATGAACAGAATATGTCCATTGTACTCCATATTCTTGTTGACAAGAGTGAACACTTGTGAATCCCGAGTACCACCTCTGCACTTAATACAGTCGTAGGTGTGAAATACAGTTGACTAAAATGGCACTTAGAATGTAGAATGTATATGAAAAATCAGAGTAGGGCTGGTAATAATGTGGCAGCAGGTGTTATATCAGCTGAAAGGACAGGATGTTATAATTCCTCAAAAAATGTTTACAAGATGAAAAATGAATATCAAAATGAAAGAGACTGAGCTCAACATATATAAAAGTACTTCAGTGATGTGCGAGGTGTGTGTATGTGTGTGCATGTGG